>CAAKHB010005667.1:0-37621 GCA_901007665.1 Aeoliscus strigatus | reverse complement strand
ACTGTGTGTGTGTTTCAGCATACTCTACGTGCCAACTACCACATCGCTGTGCCAGCTGGACAGTGGCAGTGAGACCTGTATCTGAAATGCCAAAAACCTCAAAATGTCCCTACACAGTTTCACGTCCATACATGCTGGCACGCCGGGGTTTTTTCATCTGTCGGTCAGCAGGAAAGGGCCGGATCTGATATCATGTCATTGGGAAACATTCCACACGGAGCATGCCAAACTCAGCATCTACAGGAACACACAGCCACAGTCACATTTATACTGTATTCTTCCTCACTCTTGGATTGTGAATTCTGAGTTGTCTGAGTTGGACCAAAGTCCAAGTTGGGTATGTGTTGTTGGGAGGGTGTTACATGTAGCAACTTCCTGTTGGAGGCTCGGAAAATAACTCAAACTTTTTCGATGGTCTAAAGCGCGTGGAGCAGGGCACATAGTCCACACCGCAAGTGTCATTGCTATTTAGATGCAGACAGCTGTCACTGTCTATCTAACTAGCAAATGAACTTGCGCATCTATGGTGTGTCGGTCTAAAATGATGGCGCGTCGCTAGTTAGACGACAGGAAGCGAATGTGCCAGTGACAAAAAAAAAGGATCAGGATGGGCACCGTGGGGAGCTCCAGGGCATCCAGACAGCTGAGCTCTATTAGATGATGAGAGCAGGTTGGAATATTCCACAGATCGTTCTTGAATTAGTGAGGATATCTGTCTCCTCAGCTGTGAAGCATTTGCACTTTCCTCATGGTCAGTCCTCCATCTAACCAGCAATCCACCGTCCGCTCCAGGCGTACCACTTCTAAAGGCGATGAGAGGTGACACTCTGATTGGAATATCCAGTGATACGCCCAAAACACACACACAACTAATTCACAGAGTAAGTCCAGCTGCTA
Source organism: Aeoliscus strigatus (assembly GCA_901007665.1). Classification (NCBI taxonomy): domain Eukaryota; kingdom Metazoa; phylum Chordata; class Actinopteri; order Syngnathiformes; family Centriscidae; genus Aeoliscus; species Aeoliscus strigatus. The sequence goes on along the minus strand of CAAKHB010005667.1, from coordinate 36,724 downwards.
GACTATCTGCGCACAATGGAAAAACATGCCGGCACACTGCTGTGATGACTGAAGCTAGGGATGAATCAGAAGAATATTTACAGAGGCGACAAATCAGTGAGAATAACTCTCTGTGACAAATGCGACTTCAACAGACAATAGAAATAAACCTGGTTCCACATTGGCTTCACTTCTCAGAAGGAAACCACGTACAGTAAAGAGCCTGTCCCGCTCCATGTCCCATGTCATGAGAATCGCCTGACGTGAACATCATCACCCTAATCACCCATCATCCTAATCACGGCAGCTTGAACAGAACAAGCAGAATGTTTTTTAATGGTCTTCCTCCTCCGTCTTCAGTTGTAAATCGCTCCTTGATTTCCACAGTGCGACAACAGTGTACATCAACGGCACTCTCAAAAATCCAGTGAATTGAGTCATTTGAACCTTCGAGTGCACTCGTGTTTGTCGTGATGCACTAAAATCTGTTTATAATGAGAATGTCGCGTGGAGTTGATTGAAAAAAGTCGTCTTGTTGCAAATAAATGGTGTGATGTTTGGCAAATCAGCAGTGTAACAATCGCAGGAGAAGTGGAATAACACCGTCACTTCTCTCATGTCTGATGTGTTGCCATGATATTTCACCCGTCACCTTGGTTCATTGTGTTTCTTCAGCATCATTTTCTATATTTGTCTTTTTCATCATTTTGCTCTTGTTCTTCTGAATTGCAAACAGGCTCACTCCTCCTTCCTTCATGCTGTCTTTGTCCCCTCTCTCCCCTGTTTTCCTGAAAGGACGCAGTGTTGTTTCTCCATCTGTTTCTTGCCCCCAAGTTCCATCCTCCTCCGTCTCACACTCAGAACACGTCAGCGATTAAACCGTGTGTATGGATTCAAACCCTTGACGGCTTTTGTCCATGTTTATCTGGGTAATGATGCGCAACATTGGCATCGAGCAGGGTCCTGAATTTTGCTCCAGTAAATGCTGACCACAATCATTATATAATTACATTGATGCTTAAAATTCAGGCTTGTCACGCTCCGCTCAACCCTCACTAACCCTGCAGTGATGGTGTCATTTGATGGTGTACAGAAACAATGGTCTTTACCAGACATACCGAGTTGCAGAGCACACTCTACTCTCCTTTTTTTCGTGGTATGTACTTCTACTGATGTGGGTCGCAGGCTAGTTGTAATGTAGACTTGGTGCAGCAGCCAAGAAATGAACCTTTGCTTCCCATGTGGCAGGCAAGAGTTGTTCTTCTGGAGATTGTTCCTGAACTAAGTTGTTAAGACGAGCTTGCTTGTAAAAAAAAACAAAAAAAACCAAATTGCTGGGTCTGCTGCTGGACCTGTTAAGGTCCGTGGGCCACAGCTTGACAACCAACCTACTGATGGGATGTAGCGAATTCCCCAAATGCCTAGATATATATAGTACACCATAAGTATTCCTTATGAATGAACTTATTAGACAAAATATCTTTGTCAGTCTGGCTTCTCATGCTTTTATTCCTCTTTGGGTTTGAAAATCATTTTTGCTACATGAGATTGTTTGAAATTTAAAATAGACAAACAAATCATGTGTGTATGTCTGTTTATGCCTTATATATATCTATATCTTGCTTTCGGATCTGTAAAACGTTTTTCGGCTTCATTGCTAAGTTAGCATGAGTGTCTTGAGATAACTGTTGTAGTGAAATGACTCGGCATATTTCAACATGACTGTTGTGATTCTGCTTACTGCCGTTGTGAGGTGACCTCCTCCTGACCAACACCAGCTCTTCAGCAGCTCCCAATTTCATCCTAAACTTGAGTAAAAGACATGATAGAAATCATGGGCCCCTACTGGTTCTCCGTTGTAACATAAACAGGTCCACATGCCTGGTTGTAGTTCATTATGTTGCAGGGAGAGAGCGTCCAACGGCAGGCGAATGCTTTGACAGGGTAATTGCTTGAATGAAATGTTTAAATGGGAAATAGATCATAAAAATAAATAAATAGATACAATGCAGAGACCGTCTCGCCTGCAGATATTTTCATACACTCAAGAAATTGAATTTGGCCCCGCTGGTTTAGCAAATGATTTCTGACCATTTTGAAAACACGCCTGATTGTTTTCTTACTTCTCAAGAAGCGATTTCATTCTCAGTTCAGTTTTGCTCTCCAGTAAACAATGACAGATGACATTTGAGAGGCAGATGCATAATGAGGACCAACTTGTCATGCAGGAGCAGACCAGTTTATCACCATCCTTTCTGAGGCCTTCATGCTTTCTTTTCCTTCCCCATTTTATTTTCCAACAACACTATCAGTTCTTGAAGTCCTTTTGTGAGCTGTCAATTCACCACCGTTAACCCTTTATCTGTTTTTCGCATGCAAACACTCACTCGCTGGTCTAAATACACCCCCGCATCAGCAGCTGACTGGATGTTTCGCGTGTCTGGTTCATCATGTATGGAGGAGATTCTTAGATGACCATAATCCTCTGATCTCGGAACATCACACACACACACACACACAAACAGCTCTACACTTGAATACAGCCTTTGTCGCTCATCAGTGTAAGAGGAAAGATTCACCAATGTGAGCTCTTGAAGGGCCATGACGAGGGGAGAGCAGGATCCAAGGTGAATAACTGGGGAAAAAATCAAACAATGGAATGGTTGGAGCTGGTAGGGTTAGGGGAACCAAATGTACGAAATCCTCCATCTGTCTCTACACGTCTCTTTTTCTCCTCATGCTTAGAAGAGGTCCTCGTAAATGATTGAAAGAGGAGAGGAGAGTAGGCAGGCTAATAAGATTCACTGAGCTGAAAGTCGTCATTGTTAGTGTGTCAGAGATAGGAAAGGAGGAGAAGAACAGTCTCTCCCTCCTATCGTTCTCCTTTGTCTCATTGTTCCTCATGTATTCACTCTCTTACTCTCATTTCTGCCCTCGTCCTGAAGCCAAGGAACCAAACTCTATTATAAACTTTTCCCTGAAATCTGCCCCCCGGCGGTGCTTCACTTGTCACTTAAGTTGCACCAAAGTACAAAAAAAGTCTCTGAATCGGATTAACAACCAACCTGTCGTGGCATTTATGCCGTCAGATGGCCGTTTTTTTTCCTTTCCGCTGACTGACTATTTTTTTTTTTCTCTTTATTCAGATTTGACCCTTAAGTATTCCAAAATGTTTTGTTGCTAATGTGACAATCATTTGTGCCATTGTGTGTGTTGAGAAGTAACACAGAGGAGACATTAGATTTGATTGCAATCACTGAACACAGATGTGATTTAAAGTCCGTCCGTTTGATTATGCTGAGAACAGTTTTATATTACAGTATTTAGAGACACTTACTTTGGTCAAGACAGTCTCTTTTCCAACTTGTATCTAATGGATGATTGGTCATGGACCCCTTTGGACTTCTATAATGCTGCTTGAACGTGACTGATTCATGTACAGGTCAGTTTTGCAATATAAGGAAGAAATAGTCAATATACTAGTTTCAGTAAGGTGGCTGATGTATGCCAGTTTGTTTAGAAGAAGACTTTTTGCACAAAATACAACCTGATTTGGAACAAAAATCATACACTGTGTATGATTGTTTCTGTTGTTTCTGTCAGCAGCCAAACACACTAACCACAGAGACAGTCCACTGCTCACACAGATGGTTCCAGAACACCACCAAACTGCAATCATCTGGTCCCTGTTCATTATCAGCATTTCCTGAGAATGTCCTTAAAATCCGCAAAAACAGAAGCTCCTTGGCGGAGGAAATAAAAAAAAGAAAAGAAGCATAATCTAAAAGCTAATAAAATCTGATCAAATCACACTTGAATATGTTAAACAATAGGCACCAATGACACCAATGTAGGCACCAATGTGAGTAATACAACTGTTTACTACCCAGCCTTCTGTGACAGGTTACAGCCAAAAGAAAAAGTTTTAAAAATCAATAGTTTCCATTTAAGATTTTCTCGATGGGTCGTGAACTCACGCTGGGCAGCGCCGGCCTCTCGGACAAACAACAGAACTTGAGGGAATGTGTGAGTGAAGAACAGGATCTCTCAGCTTCAGCCCTCAGCACCAACAAAACCACTTCCCCTCCTGGTTCTGTTTCCATGTTGTTATTCCCCGACCCGCTGCGTGTGTGTTTTTGTGTGAGTGTTTACTGCCTCAGGTCATTGTGTTGTCTCGTTGCATGCAAGGGCAGGGTGTGTGTGTGTGTGTGTGTGTGTGTATGTGTTAGTTATAATCGTGCTGCTATCATCCTACAATGAATTTCATCTCTAATTCATCATTTCTCCTCGGTCACTTAACATGCACACACACATAGCAGCGTCTTTGTGTGACACGCACAATGAAAAATAACTTGCCAGCTGAAAGGAAAAGTGTCATATTACAACAAACTTGTACTACAAACTTTTCTACCCATGATCACCCCTTGCCTGGTTTTCTGTCCCACCACAGAGCTCCACAGGGAAAATAGGATGCAATGTGAGCAATGTGAGTTAATGATGCAGCACGTTGAAAATCTGTGATTGCAGGTGTAGGCACATAGCAGAAACCTGTGTAAGGCCAGACCTTTCATTTCAACACTGATGCTATTTGATAATACTAATATTATAATATTACAGTATATTCAGTGAGCACAGAGACACAAACACTCTTACCAGGACTGAATTTCACATGTGCCTCAAACTGAGACTCTTGGGTGGGTGTGTTAGCATGGAAATTCCTATTTATATGTGTATTTCACAGTGTATCTGGGAGCTAAGAGTGAAATCAATTCTGTGCCAAAAACAATGTGACATCAGTGCTTGACTGTCATCCAACCAAACACCAAGATAAAAACACTTCATTTGGGTGATGTGAAAGAGAAAGAGATGAAATGATGGATGGAGGTTGACCGGTCGACGGTGGTGAGGGAAGAGGGCTTACGGGACCATTTGTATTCAGCAGGCTTGGTATGATAAAGAGGTGTGGTATGAACATGTAATGTTGTTACCATCGATCATGCTTCATGCCGCAGAGTGTTGATGGGAAGAGACCTCTCGACACAACTCATCCGTCAATACTAAGGGGATTAAGAAGTCATATAACCTTTTCTCTGTGGCTCGTCATTGCAGGGTCTCATTCATACACAAACTCCTTCCACACTACGGGGCACCAGTGACAGACCAACCGTCTCCTCCGCTGTCCTGAAAAAAATGTGCAAATGTGCAACTGCAAACACAACTGAGACCAGGGCTGCACGATCGAAGGAAAAAAAAGGGCGATAACGATATTCCCAGTGGCAGTAACAACAAGCCTGACGATAAGTCGAACGATGCAAAAAGAACAAAGAACATCATAAATCCCCTTCATAGTCATTCTGACACAATCAAACTTGAACGCTGAATTATAACGTTTAAACGTAACACAAAAAACTGTATTTTTTTTAATATCATAACATTCAACGAGGAAGAGAGCCCCCTACGGTACAGTTTTGCACAGGTCATGAATCCAGGAGCGGATTTGAAAGAGCAAATTCTCCAAAGTCATCTTGGTCATTTTTTTCCTCTGCATTTATCATTAGTCGGACATGTTTTACAATATAAATAATTGCAATAAACGATAAGATTATTTATTTTTCAGTTTTAATGTCTGCTGAAGAGGATGTAAAAGCATACATTAGAGTCATCGACATGTATTAGGAGATTGACTCAGGAGGTAAATTGAGTCGTCCAGGAACATGTTCCCTTTTTGATGCCTGGCTCCTCCAGAGTCCATGTCCAAGTGTCCTCAAAACACTGAACCCAAAATTCTTCCTGATGCTGTGTCATCAGTGTGTAATTGTGCAGCTTCCAGCAGCGAGTGTGAATGCGGTGTCATTGTAACGTGCTTTGAGTGTCATTATGGGAGAAAACATATAATATAATCAACATGTAAACACAACCATTTACCATTTAAACGTTGTGTTTATTTTACATGTGAAATGATGATTTGTTTTCCCTAAACATGTGATGTCTGATAAAGTAACTTTGTCTGAAGAACATACACTCATGAAGGCTGATGGTTGCAGGGCTTTGGTTGGAGCTAAACTCGCTCGAATATATTAATGAACTCTGCTCTTAGAAATGGGGGCTCTATTTATTATTTGGGCCAGAGATTTAAAGCAGCCCCTTCTTTTGAAGGTGCAACTCTCCCTCTCTCTCTCACACACACTCACACACGCAGTCAGTGTTTGATCTGTCAGCATTCAGTGGTGATGGATCAATGTTGTGGCATCATCATCAAGCACATCATAATTACCTTTCACATTGTGTTTACTCCGTCTGGCTTCAAAGCCTTTGTTAATTTTTTTAGGAATATATGTTTTCCAAAGTCAGTGCATCTTATTAAATGCTGCGTTATGCAGAGCAGATCCCTTGAAACCATTATTTCTGAACAGTCTGCTTTGATACACGTACAGGCTTGCTTTGAAGCTCCAAACCTTCTCGCCGTCCCTCGCTCCCTGCAACCCCCCGCTCGACTTCTCTCTCCACCATCTTGTTTTCTTCTCATTTATTCATCGCTTCATCGCACTAACCCTGCCCTCCTTCCTGTTTTTTTCTCAGTGGGACGTTTGTTGATCGAGTTCAGCTCCCAGATGACGATGGAACGAGTGCAGAAAGAAAACCCCAACGTGACGCTGGGGGGTCGCTACACACCCCCTGACTGTCGGCCGAAATGGAAGGTTTGGATCTCTAGATAAACACAGTTTGATGGCGATATTAAAAATTGATGTCAGTAAAAGTCACAAAGTGAGTTTACTAACTAAGCAAAATTGTGAGATACATATTTTTTGATCTAATCTTTTTTTTATGTATAAAAGACAGTAAACTTAAATGTGTCCTTATTTTCTCTAAGTGAAGAACTGTGCCGCTGTCATTGTGTACAGCGGTAAAGTTATAAACTAAGAGTCAGTGCAGAGTGGTGGAACTGAGGGCAGCTTCAAACATGTTTTTGTTCCTCTATCTGGACACTAAAAAGAGATAAGTGTTTCATTTTCTGCTCTAAATGAAACGTCAGGGAGGTCGGAGTGTCTCCATCAGTATGCAGGGGTACGGCAGCGCTGAGCTGTAAAGCAGGCCCGATCAATTCGGTGCCAATCTTCATCTCAGAGCAGAAATTACCATGAATTTACGCAGTAAAGTTCAGTTCAACCTTGGACCGTTTGGACAGGTGAGAACGTCTCACTCAGCGACAAAGACACGGGACAACTCTGTGTCCTTAAATGTATTAGCCTGACCTCTGTCAGCATCCTCTGTCAGAGGTGTTTCTGGTCAAACCAAAACCAGAACTCAAACATTGTGCTATTAAAAGTCAATCCTGTGTTTTTTCCCACTGACCAAAAACAAATCCTCGTTGTCTAGGTTGCCATCATCATCCCGTTCCGTCACAGGGAAAACCACCTAAAGTACTGGCTCCACTACCTCCACCCGATCCTCAGACGTCAGAGGATCGACTACGGCATCTACATCATCAACCAGGTAGGTCGCACTCAAATCGAATATCATCACAGAGGGCTGAAACTCTTCACATTCAAAAGGTTTTGACATGATGATGAATATAATGATGTCTCTTTCTTTGTTGTTTGACTGTTTCTTAGATGTTGAAAATATGTAGAAATGACTGAGATCTCACTATGATACAATGTACAACAGTCAACGACCTGTATCATCTCATCAGCGTTTATACAGCGCACGTGGTTGAGACATTGTCAGGTGTTTGATGGAAAAAGTCCATCACATGTGGACATTTTGCAGATACTTACAGCCATAACGTCTCAGGCCGCGATCCTCGTCTCCCACTGACTGTTTTTGCCCACGTAATTTAATTATAAAGATCATCTACATCAACAACTATAATCTGTGTGTGTGTGTGTGTGTGCGTGTGTTGTGAGAGTTGTGCTTCATTGGCTGAGAGTTCCTCTTCTCTATTATGGGTAATGAGCTCTTCTCTGTCCTCTCACTCCCCTGTGGGCTTTGCACAACGCCGTAATCACTCCCCCTGGGGAATAGACCTTTGGTTCCGCCTGCCCTTCTGTCTGCTCTTGATATGGCATAACGCTCTCTCTCACACACACACACACACACACACACACAAACTAGCACAACGTGCACTTTTTCTCTCTGCGCCTCTCTGCATCTGTCTTATCTCAAAGATAAAGCGTGACAAAGAAGTGTAAAGCCTGATGTCGACGTCATCAAACCGACCCCATACCTACTTATTCCCCCCAAAAAAACCTCACAGACCACCAAGTTAAATCGCTCCGGAACGACACCCCAGATAGCAACTATTGTATTATAAATTCACATGATACCTGTTACAACTCACATCATAGTTTGTCTCGAGGGTTGTTGGTTGACGAAGGCAAAGTGTGTATGTGTGTGTGTGTGTGTGTGTGTGTGCGTGTGTGTGTGTGTGTGTGTGTGTGTGTGCGTGCATCTTGTCATGGCAAATACCTGCTGTACCCCACAGAGGTCATTTGGAACTTGACAGCATCGTTGTGTTTGCATTCCCTTTTTAGATGCACACGTTTTTGGGGGATGAATTTGAGGGCAAAGGTTCGGAGATGAGTGTGAACCATGCCATGTTTGAAGGAGGGCGTAAGAATGTCTGTCCACTGACAAGGTGTGAAGCTGTAGACGAGTGCGGTGGAAGCACATCGACAGTCGTGGTTAAATTTAACCAATCAGCCGTGTTCCCTGACCTCACTTCAGTCGTGTCCTTCAGGCCTCCCTCTGAAGGACTGTGTACTTCCCTGTCACTTCAAACTGAAACCGATTCTCCGCCCGCAATTATCTGCAAAACAACCACTCCACTCCATGATTTGGATAGTTCAGAAAGGGCTTTGCATGAAGTGGAAACTACTCATTGGTGTCATGTCGACAGCCCAGAAATGTTCCCTCGTGAAGCCAGCTATGCTGTTTTGAAGTGAGATTAATTTCTACCTTCACATGTTGGATTTGTTTGGAGCTGCCACCAGCAACGTAGGTGTGAAATACCAAAGCAACTTTTTCTGCTTCACCTCGACTACAAGTGATAATGAACCGAAACAAGACTTCTAGAGCACAAAGGGAAAACTATTTGAGTTTTTTCCATCTTTAAGGAAGTAATAATTCATTTCTGCCATACTGTATATTAGCCATGAGCTCAACGTTGGTTACTGTCGTTGAAGCAAAGAACTTCAGCTTCAAACTCACAAGATGTGGTTTTCAGTAGCTCGGTAGTTTTACCTTGAGTCCTCCCTGACCTTTTCAAAATATTTGATTAAAACAATCAAATCTGCCTGGATTTCATTCTCAGAGGTCAGGCTGGATGCGTGGATACTTCCAGCACACTCAGCCCAGCAGGACGTGGAAACAGGACAGACAAGCAGGCAGGTTGGGAGCAAACCAATCGTAGCGACAGACGAAGGATTTTCATGACAAGAGGTCTGGATGTATCTAACACGATGGCCGATTAAATCTTTACACCCAAGTAACCTTTTTTTCCTTTGTCTGCTCCCTCAAGTGTTAAATGAAAGGTTCCTTTTAATACAGGAGGGGGCTGGTGTGGAGTAGTGGGAGGCAAGCAATTTCCCCCCCATTAGTGGAGACTTACAGATAATGGCGTTTTGCCACCTCAGTGGTCCTGTGGGAATTGAAAGCACCCATGCAGAGCACACATGCAGGTATGTGTACTCACAGACATACAGTCTGTATTCCTGGGCAGTATGTTGGACACTGAGGCTATTTGGAGTACGGTAATTACATGACTATTTCACTGTAAGAAATCTTTGAACGGTTACTGAAAGCTAAGATGTTGCGCTCGGTTTAAAGAAGGAGAAAGCGTTGCACTTCACAGTCAAGTTGTTGTCATTACGGTAATGATTCACTGGCTTCCGGCAAGAGAGCGAATGGGATTACCTTCATGACAGCAACATGGCTGTTCTCAGCTTTCAGGAACTGACATTTTCTCCTTCTCCTAGCTCCTTCTTTACACCAGGTAGGGGAAACAAGTGCAACTTCTCAGCTTTCAGTGCCTGTTTTCTGCAATAGCCACATAATTAGGGTTCTCCAAAGTATGCTAGCTCGAATGTATCACCTGGGATACCGTTGGTGTTAAAATGTTACTCAATACGATTGCAGGCTCTGGATGGTGATCGGTGAGTTGGTCACATTGTTAGAGAGAAAAAGTGGCAGCATGTTTGGATGTGTAGTTGATTGAAGACATAAAGTTCACTAGTCTCTAGCTCGGTGGAACAGAAGTCACAGAGAGTGATAATGCAAACGGTCTAACTGAGTAACCGGGCTAGTGGACCGAGGGGTGATGATTGATAAGGAACAGGACTGATTACAGCCTACTAGTCTCAACGATCTTTGGTGGGAGACAACAATAAAGACATTGGTTCACCCACCAGATGCTTGGCTGGTCGACAAGGACAATAGCTGGTGAAGAATGTAGAACCGGTCACTAGTTTAGTCAACCGCTAATGAATATAGTCCCAGTTATGTTATTCAGATCACAAATGTGGATGGTATCCGTTTTTTCTAATGTTAATGGAAGAGTCCGATTCAGGGTAAAAATCAGCTGGTGTGTTTTATGTTAACTGCCACTGGTCACCGTCCTGTCACTGGTATTTCGGTGGGTTACCTCACCTTGTTGATTTTGTATCTGACCCAGAAAGGCAAATGGTTTTTGACCGCTGTAATGTGGCAGCAAGTGAGGCGGAACCACCGCGATGGCTATTTGTACATTTGACGAGGATGTTCGGACTGTGTATTCACAGCCCACAACGGAAAAGACATGGTGGACGTGGACACTTCATTAAAAACAAAACAGCAGACGGTAAGGAGCCAGTAGCGCTTCATCCAGGTCACTCCAGGGAATCAAACACCTCGGTAGCTTGATATCAGACCAAGCTCCTACAGTCAATAAACTGAATAGTCTGGTCTTGTAAACACCATTTATAAATAATCCATTACTCCATTGCAGCCATAACCCAAAGTCACTTAAATGTGAGGAAAGTGAAGGCCTGAGAGACAAAGTAGATCGGATTTTGAAGGTTATTGTGAACGCCGAACTTGGAATCGTCTGTCGCACTGAATCTCAGCTGTGTTTCCTTTACTGAAGGAAAACCTATAACTAATCAAAATCAAAACTACCGTCAAAGTTCTTACAAACTGCATATTGTGAAACACACACACACACCGGGCACCTCGCTGTGACTGCCAGGAAATTATACAAGAGCAGCAGGAACATTTGATCATTTCCTGTGAAAACTGAGTGAATATGTGTGACTGCGCCTCAGTTTGCAGCGTCGATTCTCAGTGTGACACACCGGCGCCGCTCGGCCCTGTATTTGCCTCAACTGGACATTTTTAAGCAGCTATCATTCTGCTCCGAAGAGTGTTGTTGCTGTGAGTAGGCGTTGCAGAGGGATTGTGCAGAAAGTGATACAGCAACCACACTGTTCTACCCTGCTGCTCTGTGTCCTGTCTGCCCGCTGAGGACCGAGGCCAATGTTTGTTTGTTGGTCATCAGCTCATCACATTAACTGGACGAGAGCCCAGAGAGAAGCAGAGAGAGAAAGAGAAGTAAAGTAAAAACAGGTGAGAAAGAGGGAGAGGGGACGAGAGGTGAGAGACAGGAGTGATGAAGAAAGATGTTCCCCGGCTGTTCCGATTTTATTGGAGCTTTAGCCTGATCCGTGCTAGATATCATTATTGATTTATACTGTCTAACTCGCTGCAGCAGCAACAGGGAAAGTTACAAGACAGAGGCTGCATAATGTTCCAGCCTCTTCCTCTGATATCTGTTGGCCTTGGGTATGTTTGGTCAAGTGCTTGTAACTGCAAATCACAAAGCTATAAAGTAAATGTGCAACTCCAGAAAAATTGCAACTTCCTCTCTCGCTCATATTTTGAAGGTGGTATGTCTGTGAAATATTTACAGCAGCTGAACACCAGAGGGTCAGAAATGGAGGCAGGCTAAAATGGAAAATCTGGTTTCAACACACACTGCACAGAAAGCCTCTTCCTCACTCCGCGAGTCCACCCAGGTGCTGAATGAACCAGCACCATGGAGGAAAGATGCTCCTGAGGTTTTGTTCCTTTCATTTGTACACTTGAGCTACACTTGAGTTCAAACACAGAGTGGACATAAATGGATGGAGTGTTTTTGTTGTTGTTTTAGGAAGGTCACATTACAGCTGATCAGGCGTCCAAACTGTGTGTGTGTGTGTGTGTGTGTGTGTGTGTGTGTGTGTGTGTGTGTGTGTCTGTCTGTGTGTGTGTGAAAATATTGATGGATATGCTGACTCCCAACATACTGAAGCCTCTTTTCTCTTGAAGTCAATCGAAGCCACAGCCACTTAGGGTTGTTGAAGAGAAGGTCGCTGTCAGATCAATGTGCTAATCTACGATAGGTAAACATGGGCTGCAACTAACAATAACATACTGATTGGATTGTTCATGCACTGGCCCTCACGTCCCTGTTATTTTTGTCATTTTTTTATATTTTTCATACATCAATGTTTCAAGATCTTTAACCTTAAAGGTCTCCTTAAAGGATATTGGCCACTTATTACTTAGTTATGAGGGAACTTGCAAAGCTCTTAATAGCTAAGTGTTTCATATCCATACTCAGAACAAACTGAACTAATTTAACTAATTTAAACTAATTTACCCACATCTTAGCTTTCCAAATATGACTGAAATAATAGATAAGCGCATAAAAAAAAGGGCGGGTTCTCAGTGATTCTAGAATGCCCATTGGTTGGTTTCCGAATTAAAATTGACTAATCACATACATTGGCCGTCTAATTCTGGCTGTGAAACAGGATGTTGAGACATTTTACTCAGAAAGTAGAGATTCCGGCGATATCTGAGCTGCTTTCCTTAGGTAAAGTATAAACGGTTTTAGTAGGAGCACACCTGAGCATACAACACTAATGAACGATGCACCTGAACACATATTTGGAAAAACAACTCCCACATGTTCTCAGCAGGTAACAATAAGAGTTTGAAGTGTCACAGTATTACAATATTTAGTCTGTCGAGTGTTTGCTGTGCATCATGTCACGTGTTTGCATATTATGTTTTGAACCTTAACATTTCCCAGCACTGTTTTTAAAATCGTAGTTCAGGTAAAGGTGAGGTTACGTAGAGGTTACCATGGTTACACTCCTGCTGTGATAATAAGATACTGAGCCCTGACTACAAAAAGACACTGACTACTGCTGTCATCATTGTCAAACATGCACAGTATGCATTTTACCGCTCAAAGGTGCATAAAGTGCATCTGAACAGCGATATTAGATATTCAACCCTGGAAGTAAAACACCAGCAATGATGAAGTTAGAGACACTGCACGACTTTGTATTTGTAAATGTGAATTTCACCTGCAAATGGTTGACTGTCTTGTTTACATGTTACCCCCTGCTCATCCAGGAACCGAAGCAGGTGGGAGAGGACGAACCAACAAATTTCACTTGTGTAGTACGACTGCAACAGGAAATTGATACATTCATCAAACATTCAACACATGACAATCTGCCTTCAGATGTTGTTTGCATTTGTATCCACGTGATAAAGGGCACAAAGTCAATTTAATTATAACATTAATTATTTTCTTATCTGCTCAGAGCGGCCAGGCGTGTGTGAGATACTTGGGCAAAACTTTCACTTTCAATCTCAGGCATTCTCTTGTTCTTTTTCACCAGCACTTTCTCTCAGGGTGGTTAATGAACTGCCTTCTTCCTACATAATGAAAATGTCACACAAAAAAAGGACAGAAAGTTTTTGCGCAGTTGACTGTGGAGAAAGAATATTGATCTGATGACCTTGTCCCTCTGCAGCTTCATGTTCCACCGTTTGCTGCAGGAGTCTCGCTGTTTCACAGAGGAACTGTACAGAGGAATAATGTTCCTTTTCTTAATATACCCTCAAACCCCCATTGAGTCGCAGGTGCAAAGTGCTTGACGTGACTGCACTCTACTGTGCCGCGATGAATTATAAATCCAGTTGGAGACCCGTGCTCTGGCAGAGAAGAATGACGATATAACTGCAGTGGTAAAACCCTGCGACTTGAAGCTGGTGATTGTTTTTAACGGAGCAGCTTTTCACAGCATTAGTAATTGATAAAACCACCCAAGATGACATTTAACAAACCCAGTGCACACATGGATGTTGTGCAAGTGCTGAACTACTTTGTGGCCCTCACACACACACACACACACACACACACACACACACACACACACAAACATTAGCAGTGTGTTTTTTCGGATCAAGTGAACTGATACAATGTGAAGCATTGTTCCGACAGCAAATTGACATTTGAGCGATGAATAATTTAACTTCTTCTCCAAGTTTTTCCCTTACAATCAAGTGTCCATTTACGCTGAGGGGTTACGACAGTAAGGCGCAACACAAGAAAAGTCAATTACGGTTCCCGCTCTTGCTTTATATGACTGCATAATACAGGATGTGAGACTGTCGCTTCACTTCATGCTCAGTTCAACTTCTGCTCAACTTTACTCTCACAAATACACACTGAAAGCTGTTACACCCTTCACAAACCCAAAAGTAAGTCAGATATAGACAATGTTCCATCGCAACGAGGAAGAGCATAAGAAACTGGCAAAAAAGTTACAAAAAAATAAAAAACAATACCTGGAATACCTTGTAAGAAGTTAAAACTTAGAGATCAGCATGTTCTCATCTCTATGTCCCTTTTTTTATTCAGTACTTGTGTGTTTTAGTGAATACAAGGCATTATGATCTCATATCTTTGAAGTTTGATGCCTGTGTGTACGATAAGTTCAAATATTATAATAATACTACGTTTTTAGCCACTGGCTTGATTTAAGAATTCTTAATTCTTCTCGTACATGAAGTCTATGAAAGGTCGCCGTTAAGTCAGCTGTTGGAATGGATTGTTTTTTGTCTGCAGACAGCTTCAGTGGACTGTGGGCTCTTGCTGATATTCAGCAAAAGAACTTGCTCACGCTCTTCGGCCACAATGACAGTTCCCTGTGGTGCAGATACAAAGATACAAAAAAAAACAACAAAAAAAAATTTGCCTTCATATTTGTTGGCAGTCTGGAAAAGGATATTTCACAACCTATTTTCAAGATTTGGAAGTTTCTTTAAACTTCTCTTTGGACCCCATAAGTGGTTTTATGCGTCTTGCCAACTATCAGCATGAACCACCACCAGACTGTCATATGTGAGAAATGTTCTTGGACTTCTTTTCTGTGTCCAAGATCAATAATGCATGTTGGTAGCACTTCATTTTTTTCTCACACAAGACCATAATGAGTAATTTATTGTTTTTCATTTTTCAATTGCACGTCACAATAAAAGCTGTAAGAATACCCAGAGTTGACAACAACAATGAAATCAATGCGAAACCAGTGATCAGAGCTTTGGAGCCTTGTAAAATCCTAAAACACTGAATTTTATACAGACTAAAGACCAAACTATTGAGATTAATTGTCTTTATCTTGTGGCTTAAATGTTGAAATTGCCAGGTGTTGCAAAATTGATCATAACTATTTTTCATTTCCCCCTCTTGCTGTGTTAACCTTTTTGTCCGACCCCTTTGCATAGTCTGGACAGCGTGAGAAAACGTCTTACTTAATTTTTTTCTATCAAAGATAGCAGCCTGTATTCATTTGGCCTGTCACTGGGTATACTTTATAGTCGGTGTCTATATAACAACCTCCTCCTGTGGGTCACCTTTCAAAGTTTAAACGATACCGTTATGGTTGAGACGATATGAGTAGCAATCTGATATGAGCACTGGTGTAGGAAATCAATATTAATGTAGAGTGAGAATGGAATAAAAGGCAACGGCGCTGTGTGGATAGGACACATGCTAATCGCAGGTAGGCAGAGATGAACCTTCAATAATGACGGTGCTTCATACTTGAAATAGGAACACTCTATATCCAGTGCACAGGTTTTTAATATTCTGCAGCACACTCTCCCACTACATCGTTTAATAAAAGAAAGCCATTGCTTATCTCCTAGACTTTGTTTCATACGGCTTTAGCATGCCATCAGTTTCAACCAGAAAAAAACAACAATGACATTAGGACATAACAATAACATCAGTAGTATTTGAGATTGCCAACGGGGACAAGATAATATGTCTTACATACAGCAGCAAGGTGTTAAAATCAAAAGTGGAAGGGGAAAACATAGTCATAATTGCTAAGAAAATTGCACTAAAATACATCACATATATTTTGTCCTAATTACTTTAGAGCGTTGGAGCCTGGAGAAGCAGACCCACATTTAGGAAGCTGTAGTGTCTGGCAACAGGCCATAGAGTTTCCTTACTCAAGGGGCGGCACCAAAGTGTACCTGTCACAGTATCACGGCATACCAAAACTACGACCAACCAGAGCAACGAACACGATCAGAGCAAAGGCAAGAGACAATCGTGGCCAATGAGCTTCAGTGGCTCGTTGCCAGTCCCACCAGCAGTATGTCTAGATTTCCATTCGTCGGAAATTGTGACACACAACTTAACCCAAGGGTGATGTCTCAGCACGTCCCTTTGTTGGATGTGCACGTGAAAGACGACGAGTTGAGGACAAACGTCAGTGCTGTGCATCCTCTCCATTCGCGTGGATGAAACATACCTCACAACGAGGCTCCAGGGGTCTGGAGGAAATAAAGGTCATGGAAACGTGTGATAGCTTTGCTCAGGATTTTAAACTTCTGGTCATACGCAGAATAATTCATGACTTCATCTCTGTGACCTGTTTCAAAATAAAGTCTGAAGTTGTATTTTGGTACCAAGGACGGCGCCGTCCTCCGTGTTGGTGATAGATGTTTATGTGTTCAGTAATGTAGCCTCCTGCATGATGGGCCATGGGATGTAATTATGCTCTGATCACACTGACCTTCAACTTGTTTATCTTCTATCAGCAATGAGAACATTATTCCGCATGAGAAACAAACCTTGGTGAGGAACTGGAGCATAAGCATTTTAAATGTGTTTTTTTTTAAAGTAGAAGAAATCTCTTAATATCAGCCAGTGCATCTTTGGAAATGGGTTCATATTGATTTGACAAAAAAGATGAGCTGGAGAAGCCTATTGTACAGGGAGCTGCAGCACAGCATAAGCTTCCTTTTCTAGAATTGAACAAAGAGAAGAATAGCAGTGTGTTTTGGGAGGGAAGAGTAAGCTGTCAAGATAGCTGACATGACCTTCAGTCTTTGGAAGATGCTTATCTGTCTCTTTTTTATCATCTGGGGATGGCTGGAAGAGAGTATAAAAGGTGAAAGCAATCTTGAATTTGCATCAGACACGGAATGCAGAGAAAGAAATTGTTGCTGATTAGTGGGATGCGGTTTGTTGTTTCCAGTTCATCCAGTTTGGGTGGCTGCGTGGATGAATCTGTAAACAGCTGTGTTCCTCATGGACCTGAGGAGAAATTGTGCCACGTGACTAACATCCATATCTTTGCGCCTTTGTTGGCAGGATTTGTAGTGGAGCTTGTAATTTACATAATGCACTTCATCCTTCATTGTATCGTACCTAAACGACACAAAACTCTCTATGAATGAATGATTCCGTTTACAGCTTTCCTGTTGCATCAGTTTCCGCTACACATTAATTGGACCTGATAAGTTGCTTGGAAACCATCAGGTAGCTGACTGTGCATTTTCTGCCATTTTACTTTCTTGAAGAATAGTTATCTAACAAGCTACTGCTGGCCTGAAGGAATTTGAATAATACTAGTTTCTACTTGGAGCTAGGGGGAGGGGGGTGGGGTGAAGAACTGGCTTCTGTGTGTTACTAATCTGAAACGTTAAAGAGACAGTTTGACTTCCCAATATTTCTTTGAGTAGAACCATGCAACAGAGCAAATAAGATGTGTACTTGAACACAGTTCTCTTCATGTAATGTTTGCTATGCTGATTATGCTTTCCAGTGAACTGAGGTTTCAGCTGGAAATGACCCCAGACCTTTGAACATTTTCGTCGGTTTCAGGCTGACTGCTCTTCTTCTCTTCTCTGCTGCTTGTTTTCTTCTGATCCATTTTGTAATTTGAATGGATTCCTCTGTGTTTTGTCGTGGTGAGCCAGTCGTCTTTCTTGGTGTCTTCTCCTTCTGTGTATGTAGCGATGGATGGGTGGATGGATAGATGGATAGATGGATAGATAGATCATCATCTGATGTAGCTTTTACAATCATCAGCAACAACAGTGTTGCCTGTGATGCATGCCTAGCCTAAACATCCACCTCCCCTCTGAGTCCATCAGTTTTTTCTTTCTTTCTTCTCCGAATTCATTTTGTGTATTGTGTGTTGTTAGCAGTATTTTTGTCTTAAGCAGCACATAACATGCTTACACACGCACATTTGAGGCCACAGCACAGCGACATTCAGCCAGGTGGAACTGAGTGGAGGTGCTGCCCGGACTAATAGGGATAAAGACCGAGCGAGCACCTTGACCTCACCGACACGTTTATATTCACCTGCTCGCTCATGAAACCAAACTACAGGCTGGAATGTAACGTAATGTTCCATGAGGCATTAATGTCAGCAAAGAAAAAGTGCAGCTGTATAGTTGAATGTGAAATTGTGGCAGGATGTTGATTTCAGTGACTCCCAGTAACCAGAGGTGGTTTGTCTGCTGCCAAGAGGCATCAAACTGTGACTATTCCCAGGTTTATTAGGTTGGTGCATTGCTGAGCCATTCACACACTCATTCAGCTCCAGTACTTTGCTTCCTTTCTGAATATACGCCAGCATATACAGTGTGTGTGTGTGTGTGTGTGTGTGTGTGTGTGTGTGTGTGTGTGTGTGTGTGTGTGTGTGTGTGTGTGTGTGTGTGTGTGTGTGTGTGTGTGTGTGTGTGTGTGTGTGTGTGTGTGTGATCATTCATTCATTTATTACTTTGTTTTGTGATGTCCCTGTGTGCCTTGAATTGCCCACTGGGAACACATTTTTTAAATCAACATTGACATTAAAATTTACCAACACAACATGGGTGCTAATGTCTGTGTTTTGATTCCTGGCCAGGGTCACTCTATGTGGAGTTCTCTCCGGGTCCTCTGACTTCCTCCGATCTCCAAAAGTATCCCAGGTTAATCGGTCATCTGTCCTTCGTGTGGCCCTTCGATGACCCCGCCGTTCGCCCGTTGACAGCTGGGATCCTTAGCAGTAGTAAATGGAGGATGACGAACAAACATATCGTCAGTGTTGAGCTCCTCTACGTGTAATTTCTTAGTACTGTACTAAGTGGTACTGTACTTCTGTAGTAACACTGGACAAGGAAAATACTCTGAAGAGTGATCGTTAGCTGATCGAAGCATGAGTCACATCATTTTGATTCTTAGCCTCTATTTGGATGGTCTAAAGCACATGGTACATAGTCCAAGTGTCATCGCTATTTAGACGCAGGCGCAGTTGTCACTTTCACGCCATGCGCCCTCACCGTCTAACTGGCAAATTAACTTGCTCGTGATACATTCTCAGTTTTTACTTGGTGTAAAACACAGGCTAAAAATATACTGTCAAACTATCATCTAAATAAGGCCCTTAGTCCTTTGAAACCAAAAAAAGGTGATGAAACATTTGGCCTTATTTCACTCATCTCTCCATCCTTAGCTTTCCTATACATCACATTTGTTCCATTTTTTATACTTTCATTCAATCCCCCCCCCACACACACACACAGCCCTGCATCTTTTAGCCTCACTCAGCATCCAGTGGCATCCTCCAGAGGAAAAGGATTGGCTACTGATGACTCAGGGGAGTGTAGGTTTGTTGCACGTTGGCGGGGAGGTAATACATAGAATCATGGCCATTCTCCCTCGTCCTCCCACATGATGGATGACCAGTCTGGGGAGAGA
This sequence comes from Aeoliscus strigatus, assembly GCA_901007665.1. Classification (NCBI taxonomy): domain Eukaryota; kingdom Metazoa; phylum Chordata; class Actinopteri; order Syngnathiformes; family Centriscidae; genus Aeoliscus; species Aeoliscus strigatus. Next base: position 16,878 of record CAAKHB010005667.1, on the reverse strand, counting down.
CCTCACAAAACCTAATACCCCACTCAGAAGTCCATCAGATGTGCACTATAAGAAACTCTTTGACAAAGTTGAGCAATAAAGCTTTACTGCTGCTACTACTACGATTAATACCACCACCACTACTACTGATACTACCACTACTACTACTACTACTACTACTACTGCAAAATCCAGTCAAATCTCAGTCCTGTGATGATAGACTTGTTGTTCTTTTGACTCCTTTTATGTATCACCCTAGTAAGCAGAACTTGGGGTCAGAGGTCATATTTGTTGATTACCTGTGAGACAGCTTGCATGTTGCATGACTGCAACAGCCATAAAAAACACATACTTACCAACATTGGTCATTATTCCATGTTGTTTTATTCAATAATGCCAATATATATAATACAACATTTCAGCATTTCAAATTTCAGGATTGATTTTTCAGTGAAATTTATAAAATCAGGTTATCAGATTTCACACATTATGCCCTTTCTCTTTCCTTTCACATACACATGAATGTGTCTCAGCTTCGGAATTCCTGCCCACATTTGACTATGTATAAAGTTTAACATCTCTAAATGACTTTCATGGTCATGAAAGGTCTTTAAGTTCCATGTAATCACATTCATTTAAATTGAGAAGAAATATCATGTGTCATCGAAGGAGATTAGCAGATGTTCACTCACCCTCCTTCCATCCTCCGGAGAAATTTGATTATTTTTTAAACTGCCCATTTTGTCCACAGCCGCTAAAAGGTGCCACATGTTATTACTGATTCTATATATCACCATCCTCACATATGTTTTATCACTTGTAAGTCAAGTTGAAGGATTACTTGCTCTTACGCTGGAGTCCGTCTGACATATATTTGTCTTGACATATACTGATTTAAGTCCCCGGAGGAAAGCTTTATATTCATCATGTCAGTGGTTGCATAAAAGCACGCTCAAGGCTAAAACTCAAATTGAGTTGACGTCCTTTTCTGCTGCAGCCTCGCAGCTCCTCTCTATACCAACATACCTGAAACAAGGTGCTTTGAAACCAGTCTTTGGGTTCTTGGTTGACGTTCTTGGTTCATCGTTGTCCCTTTAAAGATGACATCATAACCATTACTCTTATGGTGCTTACTGTTTAGGACAAGAGCCGTTACAATTTTCTCTGCTAATTTCCGAGCATATTGAGACAAGAGCAGGCAGATGGTGGCAAACTAATTTCTTATGGCATCCTGATCATAATCCAAGACTCCAACCCTGCTGGGACCAGTGCTCTAATTTCCTCTGTAGCTTGATAGCATTAGTTTCCTCGACCTCCACTAAGCAGGTGTAAAACTGGCTTGAAAACATGGAGGCAACTGACCTTATTGACAGACTTGTGAATAAAGAAACATTTATGTATCACTTTTTTAATTGATTATGTTTAATCTGTTTTCTTACACTCAATGCAACAAAATGCGAATATTTAACTTAACTGATGGGGCATTTGTGTGTGTATATATATATATATATATGAGGTGTAAGAACCTCATTCTGTGCTACAAAACAGACATTTGGAATCGATTTTTCTTCCACTGATGGAGAATGGTTACATTCCATTTCTAAATAACCTATAGTTGAATGGTGTTCAGTATCTCACAGCGGCGTCACAATCCTTTTTGGCTTATCATATAGAGAGGGTGTAATGAGGACAGCAGAAAGGCTTTAGCTCAGAGAGGGAACCTCAAAAGCCACAAAGCAGTGGAGGCATCGCTACAGCAGCTCTCTGTTTATGATCAAGGGAAAGCAGTGTGAAAGGAGGGATAAAGGTTCGCACTAAAAATAGCTAAAGGAAATTAATTATTAACTTGTGAAAAATTTGAGTGGGAATGTTTCATGGAGTCCTTCAATTCCACACGTAATCTGTGCATACATTAACAGTCGGGTTTTGGGCAGTATCTTAATGCCAAGAGGAATGTTTAAGTCCCACTTACAAAATGGTGGATTTTGTCTTGTTTTGATAATAACATTTTGAGTGTAATTGGAATAGTCTTTATTGTCATTTTACGAGTTGTGCAGTGAAATGGGAGCACTGCTCCTGTTGGGTCAAAGAAGAGAAATAATTTGAAACTGTTCGAACTATAAACACTCAGTATAAAGTATAAACAAGAGCAGCATAAAACAAATGTTAGATGACAGTATTGCACTTGAATTACAGTATTGCACATATTAAACAAGTATTTATGCACAAAGTAATGTGCAAATGTTCTGCAAGTTCAACGAGGTTAGCTTATTTTGTAAAGACACTGTGTCCAAACCTGTTTGTCTGTGTTTTCAGTAACCTAACATTGAAAGCGTTGAACAAATCGTGAAGGGAAAATATTCATATTTCACAACATAATTCCAGAATCACACTCAAGAATGGGGAAACTGTGATCTCACTGTTGCTTCCTGTGGAATGAATCGATATGACGGTGCAGGGTGTCGTTTGTAAACACTCATACGAATGAACATTTTGAAGAAAAAAATAGATGATGCTTTTGAGGAATGCTGCAGGTACTCTCTGCTCATCAGTATCTAATTGCTGTGGCTCTGTAATGATTTGCTCCTGTGATAGACAGTCAAAACTTTCCAGCTGTTGTGATACCTTTTTCATACTAACCAAATATGTCACATGTGACAGAACTGTTACATCACCAAATTTCTTCAACTTCAGAATACAGTTTCGTAAGAAAAAACTGCAAAAACATAAATCTTTTTGCAGAAATTCATTGTATACCTGTCTCAACATGTACACCTACCTTTTGTTCTACTACCCATGTACCTTCAGCGAGGCCCTTTGCCACATGCATAGTGTTCTCTTATTGCGTTCTTGCGTCAGATCGAGGCACCTGATGAAAGCTCCCTCCAGGAACGTTTCAGTGGCCAATTGGAACCGTCAGCCAAAACATTTCTGTCATTTCATCAGGAGTCCTACTTGAAATTACAGTAGATCCCGAGCACAGAGTGCTTCTCAAATCAACAGGACCAGATGGGGACTCTCTCTTTAGAGGAGAAGTGAATCCAGTCCAGATGTGCAAAGTGGTTTAAAGCACAGCATGCACATCTGAAATGAAACAGTCCAGTGGGTTGATTGTCTTTCCATGAAGCTCAAACATGAACTACACCTGTAGTGTAACTGTGGCGGACTGACACAGCCCCACTGTGCTGGGCTGGTGACAGGTGTGGTCCTGATGTATGAGGTGTTTATACTCAGAGTGAATCCTGGCTATTGAGTTGTATTTGTTCTCATATATATGCAACACAGCATCTCCTTAACTGTGTCCTAAGTGTCCATCTATGCGTAGTCTGTCTCATCACAGATGTTGTTGTTGGCGTACAAGCTGTCGCCCTCTAAAACTCTGCACTGCTACATTTCAGTGCACTTTTCATTCCTCACTGATGAATCTCAACCATTCAAAGGCCTTTTGAGGAGTTGCTGTCGCTCCTAAAGCTTCCATCTTGAAACGTCTTGAAGCCTCTGTGACGTCTCAGCAAACACTGGATTTTATGTCAAATTAAAATAAGCATATGGATCGTTATGTAGAGTTCATAATGCTCTATCGCTCTTCATTGCTAGTTTGATTATCCGCCAATCATTAAACTAGATGTCTGTCATCTACATCATCAAATCAAATCCGACAATATATGAGCTGATTTCTCAAATGATTTTCTTTAAAGAAAATCATTTGAGTGCTCAGCTGTCCACACTCAGGACCGTGTTTTGACATGAGAAGTTGGAATTTCAATTTGTGTAAACGCGCGTTTGAGTCCTGAGGTTTTTGAGGTGCTGAAATCAACTTAATGTGTTTGTATGTGAACAAGATGCTGTGAGGGAGAGGATTAAAGCGCAATTATGCAGCTCAGAAAACAAGCTGACAGATGCAAAGTGCATGAATGATGCATGTAACCTGCAGGTGATTTCAGAGTTGGAGTTGAAATCATGAATGAGGAGTAAAATGTTCTTTTCAAATGTGTGGATGAATACGTCTGAATTCATTCAGCAATCTCCTTTCTGACTTTGATGCTGGTGTGTAATGTATGTATTTACAACTCTTAACTTTGTTTCTTAACTTGTCTGTGCTTTGGGTCACAACCAGAAGACAAGCAGGATGGCTCTCTGTGTAGTTTGTTTGGTGTGGACAGCCACGCCGCCAGAAGAGACCGATGTGTCTCCACAGGCTGATGACAATGAGAGCTGCGAGCCTCATACGATGGTACCGCCTTCTCTTTGACAGACCAAAGTTAGGTGGAGCTGTTCGTTTGGAGGGAGACCGTCATGTGTAACACTCTGAGGTCCATGAGTTGTTTCTGTTAATATCTAGTGTTTCATTTCTTCCTCTAGGAGAAACATGAGCATCGGCGTATCTGAGCTCAGTTTGTTCCGAGTATTTTGATATAGTTTATAAGACAATTACACAAGTAGCATCCGAAGATGTGTCACAAAAGTTCCTTTGTTGTTTACAGTGCAGTGTATTGTTGCAGTCAGTACATGGTGATGGATCCCCTCTTTATGTTTTCACTACATCATTACCCTCAGCTCAAATACACACACACTCCACACCACTAATGTGTGTTTCTGCCGAGCGACAGGCTGACTGGCCACATTCGGAGCTTAGGTGCCCCTCAGGGCTCAATCCTCGCAGTGCTCAATCTGAAAACTCCTTATCTCCACTCTGTGCTCGACTGTAGCAAGGGCAGGCTGCGGGCGTCTCACTTCAGTGGACGACAGCATCCATCCAGCTATGAGTTAATGGTCGTACGGCCTCCTGTTCACTAGAAAACACATTAGAGCATCTTCCTCTACCGTAGTGCTGTTTTTGTGATCACTGTCAACCCAGAATACCAAAAAGCTATCCGAGTGTGTTCAACAAAAGTGTCCAAAAGGCCAAGAGCAAACAGCTCAATGCACTGATGCCCCTAAAGTGCCAAAAGAGAATGTTTTGCCGTTTTACCAGTGGAGAAGTACTGTATGTACAGTGCAGAAGATGAAACAAGCCCTTGATATAGTAGCTTTTCTTTAATCCTATATGTTGGCATCACACTGCTGGAGCGCAGGTGTCACTCGACTTTCAGTCCTCATCAGTACATTTTTTATGACCCTTTTGGACTTATAGGCATCACAGTCAAATATGGTACATAATTCACTTGGACACGATTCAGCTGAAGGCAGTAAAACATATCTAGAACAATTCTGTGCTGTCGGACCTCCCGTTCCCTCAGCGGCCATGTACCAGCTGTACACAGATAATTCAGAGCAGCCCTAACAAGCCGTCTCCTCAGAGCGCACTCATTTGTTTAAACGTTTTTATTTATGTTTCTTTATCGCTAATAGGAGCTTATCTGCATCCGGTAGACATGCCGATGATAATTGAATTGGAGGTGTCATCGTAAAGGAAAGGAAGTGACAGATGGAAGACTCTGCAACGGTGATCAATGTGACTTGTCTTCATGATCGCTGTTTAGGATTCATAAAATACTACGACCGCATCAGCACACACTCCCACCTTCATCTACACAAACATCCCACTGAAGAAATCCTCCTCGGACAGCGATCGGCAGCGAATAGATCTGCTCTGCCCTCACACTTGCTGGAAGAAAAGCCAATGGAAGCTGAATTATTTTGTGTGGAAGTGTGGAACTTATTCCGGCTTTGAGTTTGAAATGTTTTTTTGGGTAAGACAAAGCCGTGACTGTGAATAACAAAGATGCTGTTGTATGATTTGAGCATCAAACTTTGAGGTTGTGTAAACACAGGTTTACTCACTTGTTTTAATAGTTTTGACGACACCTACGATCTGTGTTGTCTCTTCACTAAATGTCAGGAAAAGAATCCTTATTAGTTACTTTATCGACCAAGTTGCAAAATTAGTAACAGAGGACTAATTCCGCAACAGCCCAGTGAGATTTGAACGTAACCCTTCATCGACTTCAGTACAAACTCGACACACACACTCACACACACACACACACACAAAGACTCAAGTAATATCTGAAAGTGATGAGGAAATTGGAGAAGGCTCTGCCGTTATTAGGGAGAGGCAGATGGCGTCACATATTGGTCCCGACGGGAAATGAGGAAGGATGAGTCATCTGACTGTATCGACCTGTGTGAGAGATGCGTGGCTTGTAACACAACCTCCATGTGTTTGTTCTCGGGCCTGTTTGTATTACCTCACATACGAAAGAGATGGGAACAGGACATGGGTGTGGGGGGCTGGGGTGTGTGTGGGGGTGGGGGGGTGGGGGCCGTGAGATTCTGTCCTGAGCAGGAGGTGAGACAAGGATATGAGAGAAAGAGTTAAAGATCATTCCAGACAATTCTGTGTGATCATGTGACAAGATGTCTGTAGACTGTGATAAATGACATGTTCATTTATCACATATGTTCATGATATTGGTATTTTAAGAATCAATGAACAAACCAGTTCATTATTTGTTCATCAACAGAAGATTAATCACCACTGATCATTAGTTAGAGTGGATCCTTTAATTCATTTACACCCAGAAAATAGAACTTTCTGTTCATTGTCTGCTACCTAGAGCTGTAAATGTAATTTAAAAGAATCTGATTTATTTGTGAAGTCATTTTTTATCAGGCTATAGTGTGTGAAACAGGCCTCATGTGGCGCGAAGAATCCTTTTTAGAGTAGATGACAGTGTGTGTGTGTACGCGACCTTGTCTCAGCAAAGGTCAGATACAATGAGGCACGCGAGGGCTGTGAAGCCTCGAAGAGGAAGCGAGAGCGTCCTCCTCCCTCTCTTGCGTTCCACATCGGTGCTGTTGTTGTTGTCCATACCAGAGCCCCATCTGTTTGTGAGGGTAGGTCAAAACAACAAACCACGGCAGCCACCTGGCATAGTGGTAGTAGTATTTATTAAATGTCACATGGGTTTAATTCCTGGCCCCTCACCGACCGACTGACACTTTCCCTCGTCATGCCATTCCTATTGCCTGTGAATGTCAGGTGGCAGCTCTTCACCACTAAATCTGTGTGTGAGCGTCAGTTTTCTGCTTGAGTCTGCTTTTTCTCTTGAGTGACACATGCCGGTCGACCCCTGCAGGGCAGTGCTAACCTTTGTTGTCATTTCCTTTGGCAGTAGAGCTCTGTCATTACCATCATCCTTTTCTCTCTCTCGTTCTTTCTGTCTGTCAGCCTTTTGTTCTGTCCATCTCTCTCCATCCCACGTCCTCCTCGGCTCACGCTGTCATGCTGATATATGCAGTTCAGCATTTGTTGTTGTCTCTTGCTTTGAATTCTGCTGTCAAGTCACAGAGCTGCGTAATGTACGTATCACTATGTGCCAACATGAACTCTGGATTTTATAGAAATTGTTCATTTATTAATATTATAATACATGTATTAATTAGTATTCATATTAAATTAATGATGGGGAAAATCAATTATGTATTATTTACCAAACGTGTATTGAAAAATAATTTTCAGTGGTTACCACTCTCACCTCATAGCAAGAAAGTCCCTGGTTGGCTTCCTGCATACTCTGTGTGGGTTCTCTCCGGGTTCTCCTCCTGAAACATGCTAAGGTTAATTGGTCACTCTAAATTGTCCGTAGGGGTGAATATGAATGTGAATGGTTGTCTGTCCTTCATGTGGCCGTGTGATGAGCTGGTGACTCGTCCAGGTTGTGCCTTGACGTTCAGCCCTTGACAGCTGGGCTTGACTCCCGCACAACCATGAACCGTAACCGGAGCCAGCGGAAGAGGCCACTTGTTTGATTAATAGTCATATTAAAGATGTTCATCAAACCATGAGGCTAAATGTCTTTTTAATAACTATCAAGTATAATCTTATATTAATATATCTTATATTAAATAGATAATAATATATTGTATTTTCTATTATTTATTTTTATTTTTCATATTAAGATAGCATTATATATTTTTTGTGCAATCTTGCGAACAAAGTTTTAAGTGAATAAATACCAACAATACCAAAATCATAACTATCAGCAGAATGCGTCACAATATATATATACTTATGTCAAAATTTTTCATCAGAGGATAATGAGGGAAACAGATAAATATACCAAAACCCAAGAGAGAGAGGCCCCCTGCCTTTGCTCACTGTCCAATCCTGATCAGATTTTCAGTCTGAGGCATCAGTTTATAATGAATCCACATAAGAACCTGTGTTACCTTTAACTGACTGACTCCATATTCATCACTGTGACAGTAACATGGAATAATAATGGAATTCTATATTATGCAAATTGAATAAAAGGAATTCAATTCAACTGAATATATTTTTTTCTAGTCTGCACAATAAATCGTACTGTATACTGGGACTTTCATTTTCAATGTTCGGTCAGCTTTGACCTCTTGAGACTATCTGGCCTTTTCAGTGAATCATTATAACCTTTAATTAGAAAAAAAATACTACTCTGTGAGTGAGTGTGCACAGAATAATTATGGTATATGCCATCTCTTTGCACGTATTGGATATAAAACACATAGCAGTGTATTTGTCTGTGACATTTCAAAAAACCTGGGAGTAAAATAAAACTACTGGAGTGAAATGGTGTTTCACTTTGTATTAGCATAGGGACGTCTTGGGAAAGATCTTAAGTTACTCTGCATATAATACTGGATCCCTGTCTTGTACTTATTTATGTACAATCAGTACTTACACTGTTGCATCATCCTATTGTGTTGATGTGATCCTGTTATTGGCTTGGACTGAGGTGGACTGGTAATGGAGTTACCTGCCGTTGGCCTGGCTTTTTATTTGGCTGTGTCTGGACTGCTGGAAAGTCATTATAGAAAATGAGTCATTCTGGTCAAACTCGGTCACGCTCTTCCCTCCTCGCTCTTTGTCCCAGGTGATGAGTTGACACAAAACAGGAAACATGCTGTTTCCAACATGATTGAAGATACACGGGTTATGAATTAGACATACATAAACCAGTGTGTGTGGGTGTGTGTGTGTGTTTGTTTGTGTGAGAGAGAGAGAGAGAGAGACTGCAGTGTCTAATCAAGCTTTGATGAGCCTCCTGTTTCCCAACTGGCCATGGAATGAAAGGGTCGTCATCTTTTATTAAGAAAGGACGGGCGTTTAGTCACAAACATGTATGATCGGCGAATGAAAACATGTCTCTTTCTCCTCTGATATTTCTATACTACATTATGCTACTTAGTGACCTGTTCATGCAGAGCTAGTTTGCTAACTGAACAAACATTACCTAAAATCAGGTTGCAGAGCTTTTTGTCGACAACTGGCTCATTTGTTTAGTGTATTTTAAGGGATTTTAAATGCACAGTCAGCAGCTGCATCCTGGATATCGTACTAAAGGACATGGTAAGTGTCTTATTTTTTACGAGATTTTTTTCGAAGCCGGTGCAGATGTCTGAATGACCTTTGAATCAGGACAACTCTACAGACAATAAAAGCACACAAACTAGTTTCATTTTAATCAAGTCAAGTACAACAGTGGTATTGCTTTACGGAGGTTTTGCATCATATATCACATGGTGACGCAGGACGCTGGTTGTGGTAGTAGGGAATTGCGTGCAGACTTTCATGGGATAGCATGCTAGGTAGCATCTGCCTACATTATGAACTGTGTCCACGTCAGTGACAGTCCCAGTGCTTCCTTAGGGAATGTACAGTCATGGTTTTGTTGTCTCAGAGTATGTTTTTCTACAAATAACACCTTGAAATATGATATCCAAAATGTCATGTGAAGAAATGTGGATTTTTTGATATTGCTCTGCTGAAGTTTCAATAGCACTCAACAAAACATGCGTTTCCGTGGCTAAATAATCACTTATTCATACATATAGCCAAAAAAAGCATACACGTCTAACTCAATGTGGAGAAAAAGCTCTTGGCTTCTCCAAACTGACCAAACTGGCCAGCTCCATCTGTCTGCAGGACACTGATAAACCCACAATTCACACATGCAATGACCGCACACACTGTTTCCATGGCAACACTCCTGATATATGACATACTGGATGAGCACATGTATGTTCACATCTTCATTCCCATTATTTATACATCCATCCAAATGCATTCAATGACTCTCTCTCTCACACACACAGCCGCAGCAATGTTATCTGGCAATAATCGGATAGAGCTGATAGGGTTAATTGGCTGTCAGAGGGCAGGCAGAGAGAGACGGACTCTGACCAGATTAGTGTGGAGACAAGAGGGAGGAACTGCCAGAGACAAGAGTACAAAAGCATGACGAGAGAAAAGAAATAAATGTTCTTGATAAAACAGGCGCAGGAAGAGGTGGAGTACAATTTACATTTTGCCATGGGAGTCAAAGACAAACCACAGAGTGAATACAGGAGTGAAAAGATGTGATGAAACTCAATTTGACAGTGATGTGTTATCTCTGCAGGTGAGTTTGAGCAGTGATGTTTTATACCCCAGGGCCTCTGCAGCTACTTTTAAAATAAATCTTTTTATTTGCAGAAGGAGGGGCTTTGGGGCTTCGTTTTATTTGACGTGAGCTATGTTTGGCGGTTTCGTCAGACGTCTGAGAACCTGATGCCTCACACTAAAAGCTCTGGTACCCCAGCATTTACTCTGAAAGGCTTCTTTTATTTACCTTTTTTTATTGCACACATTCAGCTTTTGTGGTGTACATCATTGAACTTGTGTTACTGTGTTTACTCAGGTAAATCGTCACAATTACTATCAAACAAAGCAAACCGTTTTTTGTGTTTGTTTTACTTACATCATCTGTGCAGGTATACATGTGTTCATTGTATACATGTAGGAAAGTAGAGGTACATCGATGAGTCTGGATGTAAATCAATGTAAAAATGCTGCAAACTACGGTCGCCATGAAACGCCACTGAAAAGCAGTTCAGTTGACAGAGCAAAATCTGCACGTTCGGTTTTTAAATTAATGATGTGGCAAATGCCGGGAAGTAGAAACAAAGTACAATTGAACACACGTAACTGAGTTCTTAAACATGCATCGCCTTGAATAATACAGGACCTTTTCCTTCCCTGCTTCCCTTTGTGGGCTTTGGCGCACTTGGGGGAAAAAAGCAGTTTGTTTCAAACTTACCACACTGGTGAGTAAACTCATTTGCACAAGGCTGTAATGGTAAATACTGATTATTATTGTACGGTTGTACAATTGTACTCATTGTACGGGAATGTCGTGGAAATGCCTTTGAGAGTTAAAAGATGCCTTTGAGATTGCAAATAGGATAAAAGAGATCTGTCGCCGTCAAACGTGTAATTTGTTGATTTGTCATCTGTTCACACGTGACTGATAGGACTTTCCCATGTGGGCGACTGTTGGCAAACTATGGCTGAGCAGTTGTTTTCTGTGCAGGCTAGGTGAGAAAAGTGTTTCCAGTTTTGGTCAGGAAATAACCGCCTGAAGCAGTGGAAAGACTGAAATACAACAGGGGGAAGTGCCGAGTCCACAGAACGCACTGCGTCAACAAAATAAAGCCTTCCATGCAAGAACCAGGAGCTTGTTTGAACACAGATGGGAAACACCGTTCACTTACAGTACATATGGGCTTTGCAGGGGGACTCCTCCAGACTTTGTTTATGACCACAGTAAATTACATCATTAAATTACCTCTTAATGGAAGCTTTTATCGACATGGGGATTGTTTCAGACCTTTTTGTTCAGCCACGTCTTGCTGACCTGAGATTCTGTCTCCTAACTTCATAAGTTAATGCTCTAACCTGCTTAACTGGCAGAAGACCACTTGAGCTCCAGCAGGACCATTCTTTGTTGTTACCTTCTGAGGGGATTTTGTTGTAAAATCTCTGGTATTAGTGGGTTTACTGTGGGATTACACACACACACACACACTTGATTCCCAGTTGGTCCAAACAGATAATGCACTGGTATCGAGGCATGTGTGCCTGCAAGGGAAAGGAAAAGGAAAAGAAATTGTGTCATGAGCAAACAAACAGAGCAGCAGATACATTAATCATCTCGGAGACTCTCTGTGCTGTCAAATGCGGTTTAGTCTAATTTCTAATTTGAAATATGTGACTGCAGCAAACAGTGGTTCATTGTTCTGCTTTGCAGAGGAATTCATCTCACTGGGAGGTTTTTCAACGAACAGAGATGAAGCTTTGTGCCTGGACTCACTCCTATTACCTTAAACATGTACATCGTAGTGTGTGCTCATCACACAGCGCCGTATCCAGCCGGCTGACTTTATTGTAGCCACCTTCTACTGTGGAGATAAAAGACATTCAAGACAGTTTGTTGTGTTGTGTAGAAGATATTCATCAACTGCTGGGTTGAACAGCTGCCATACTACTGTATTCATGCACATTAGTACACATGGTAGTTCATAATTCAAGCTGAATACACAGTCACATGTAGAATGTTGTACACGTCTCAGGCAGCTAATTGAATCCTGCTCCACCGTCCCTGATGGAGCTACAACATCTGCTGTATTTTAGCCACATATCAACAATGAGTGCTTTGTTTTTTTTCCCAGCTGGGTGAAGATACGTTCAACCGTGCCAAGTTGTTGAATGTTGGCTACACGGAGGCACTGAAGGATGGCGAGTACGACTGCTTCATCTTCAGTGACGTGGACCTGATCCCCATGGACGACCGTAATCTCTACCACTGCTACGACCAGCCGAGACACTTCGCCATCGCAATGGACAAGTTTGGCTTCAGGTGAGCTGACGATGCCGCTGACTGACTGATTTAAACACAATGGACATTCAACTTTTGAAATGGTGGTGTTGGAACAGTGGCGCAGTGGCTACTACTCCCTGGTTTGATTCCTGGACAGTGGATGCTCTCCAGGTACTCTGGCATCCTCCCACCTCCAACAGCATGTCAGGTTGATTGGTTACTTTAAATTGCCCGTAGATGTGAATGTGAGTGTGAATGCTTATCTTTACCTGTTGGGTCTGAGCTCAAAGTTGATTATGTTTCATTATGAAAGGGAAAGAGAAAAAGTGCGTGAAAACATCTCTGCCCACTCGTATTTAACTGGTCTTGACACTGAGTGAGTGCAGAGTCTCCAGAAAACAGGAGCTGTCCAGCTTCGTCTAAATACCTGGTCCCTCTCCTCTCCTCCACTAGTTTGGACTGTGGAGAAGACCAATAAGTCCTGTGTTGTTTTTCCGTGTTTGTCTGTTGCACAAGGACACAGCCCACGCCCACAGTTACTTCAGCACTGAAAGCTTTGATAAATGGCCTTAACATTGCTACTAAAAGTGACCTACTCATCCATGAGCTGTTTCCACCAGAGTATTTTTTTCTTCTAATACAGTGCATTGGAGGTTAATGTGGCAACACTACTTGAGTGGTTGAAGCTAAAAATCCATTCGACTGACAGATGAAAGGAGCCGGTGGGAGGAAACAGAGGAAGGTCGCAGGTGTGACTGTAGTTAATTGACGTTGTAGAAATTAGTTCATTTCAGAGACTTCGGTGCTGAGGTGAATCTGGGGGTGGACGGGGTGTCTGGCATGTTTCCTCTGAACATCCAGTGTAATGTAGATAAAACAGGAAGGAGATGAGCCATGTCATGACTGCCTGACTGACTTCCATATGTGTCATTTCACGAAACACCCTCAGCTTTACTCAGCATTTCATGACGTCTAACAGCTCTCTGAGCCGCGACCTGGCTCTTTCAGACAGTTTTCATTAATTATTGTAATTCACAGTTTAATTATATTGTCATTGCATTTCTCATTATGTTTAAGCACTTGTCCTCTGGGTACGTGCCGGATGAATGTACTCAGCCCAGATACAGATTTATGTTGGGTACATAAGTCAAATATTACAAGCTAATTTGATAAAATAACTGCTGAGTGACTGAAACGTGTTGGGTTTCAGCAACATACGACAGATTAAAGGGCCAGTGTGTAGGAGCTAATGACATGGAGATCGCAAACCCTCACCCCTCCAGCTGCAAATGTGAACTATTAGAATAAAATACGACATGGAATACAGGGAGACAGAAAATGCAGACGATGCAAGTAAAAAGAAGAAAGTTGCAAATATCGATTAGCATATATTAGCATCTAAAAAGTGGTACAGAACAACGGTGGAAGATAGGGGGGCATCACTGCGAACAAACTGGAAATTGAAATTACAATTTGTCAAAATATGTGTCCTCAAACTAATTATTATCAGAATAATTTTTCACTATTGAAAATGACACACCCTATCACCTACTGTTGTGATAGAGTGTGTGTGTGTGTGTGTGTGTGTGTACACATTGATAACTACTGTATCTATATAGATAGATATTATGGACACTTGGTAACTTCCTTCTGGGTAGTGTGACCAGGGTGGTTTGTTAATAAGTAAAAACCCTGTCATTGTTGTATTGGTTTCATTACGCTCTCAGATTTATTTCTGTCCACCTGAAGTGGACCTGAATAGAATGGACTGGAATCTGTCCTTTTGAAACACACATACACACACACACACACACACACACACACACACACACACACACACATACACACAGAGCATATTGTTGATGGGAGAACTGGTGCAACAACATACGGTCTCATTAGTGTCTGGTTGTCATCTTTCAACAAGGAGCTGTCATACTTTTGACAGCACACAGCACTGAACGTACACAGTGGTACACACACACACACACACACACACACACACACATCACCCTCTGGTCTGACTTTGGGCATCTGTCACTTTAATCCCAGGTGACGTCCGTCCCACTTCACTGCCTCATGCCTTTCTTCTCTCTTTTGTCTTCACACAGGCGCACACACGCACACACACACATACAGAGTGTGTATGTGTCTGTTTTACATTTTGTTTGTGTTTTTGCTATTAGAGTACAGCACTTATCTACGGTAGTCAGAAACGTCAGCTGCAGCTCCTGGCACCTGTCCCAGTTTGGAGGTCACTTCCAGTCCTGTTCTCATTATCACTGGGGCCACGGTGGATGTCACCTTTCTCCTCCCAGCAAAGTCTTTTCTCGGCCTTTGGTTTTTCTCTGGCTTTTCATATTTGGCTCTGACAGTTCCAGTTTTTTTTATCCTGTTGGATACTTGGGTTAGGGTGTCAAATCCAGGCTATGTCAGTCTTGGATGACGCCCCTATCAACTAGGCCTGGGTGATATGGACCAAAAGTCATATGTTGTGCTGGAGCCGATCCCAGCTGTCAACAGGTGAACCGGACCAGTCGCCAGCTCATGGCAGGGCCACATAAAGGACAGACACGCTCACACCTACGGGTAATTAACCTCAGCATGCTTTTGGACGTGGGAAGAAGCACCCAGAGTACCCAGAAAGAACCCGTGGGGAAAGAAAGATGCACTGCACCACCATATCGCCTATATCTTGATATATTTAGGATAAATATGGATTATATGGTATATATCACAATATTTTTTTACGCAAAGCGAGAACAAATGTTCAGTCAACGTCAAAGCCAAACGTGACATATCACAAGTAGTTTTTATGAACCGTCTCTGGATTCTCTCCATGTTCCTTCTGACATTCAGTCCTCCATCCACGTTTGCAGAGGTAGTTGAGGGGTCATCTGTGTTGGTCCTGGAGGACCAGTATTCTGCTTCTCTGTGTTCACCAGTCAGATGTTAACAGCTGGTTCATCCATCACCACGTCGTGCATTCCGCTTCATTATTCACGACCTGGTGCAGTGCGTGGAGGTCAAAGCGTCAGTCACACATTACAGTAGAATGCTGCTTACTTAGTTCATCTTCGTTGCCTGATAACATTCTTGCCAGTGCTCTCACCCCCCCCACCTCCATCTCTCCCCTGTCCTCTCTCTTTTGCAGGCTGCCTTATGCAGGGTACTTTGGAGGAGTTTCAGGCCTCAGTAAAAAACAGTTTCTGAAGATCAACGGCTTCCCAAACGAGTACTGGGGCTGGGGAGGGGAAGACGATGACATCTACAACAGGTAAAGCTGTTCTCCCCAAACATCAACAGGAACACGACCTCTTAGTTTTGACTTTTAGAACGTTTTGTATCGACTAAAGCTCATAGATTAAACAGCTTTATACCATCTGTCAGGGCGGTGTCTGGAATCAGATTCCTACTCAGTTTGAGGACACAACTGTAATTCACACCGAAAAGTAGCTGCAGATTGGGTTGAAATCTCTCAACTGGAAGCGACACGACAGTTCCTCATGGCGCGGGTGATTTATTGTAATTGTTCATAGAAGGAGAATGATTAGCAAATAAATTAACCTTCTGAAGCACTACAGTCAGTTTTAATGACTTGCTGAGGTTCACTAATGACATTACTGTGGAAGTGTGCTGGAATCAAATCGGGGAGAAGTGATCTGTTTGACAGGAAGAGAGGAAGGTGACTTAAGACGGCTTGAACACGTTGAATCACTTCCAGGGTCATTGGTTTCATTTACTGTCTACCTGGATGGTTGTTTGGAATGAATTGATGATCTGACTGTTGACGAATGAATGAATCTTTAGGTCGTTAGGTAAATGACAACGAAGACTGAGTTTTGTAATGAAGAAATGATGATGTGCTTCTTCACATGCTATCCTAAGTCTATTCTGCATTTTACTGCCATCGACCTCACCAATAATCTTGAAGAATTTACCGTAACGATCATTGCAATGGACAATGATGTAATTTACTTCAGTCACAGAGATACATTTTAGTGAAGATGTGCTCAAGAACACAATCTGGACCTATCAAAACCTATCAAAACATTCGGAAACTAGTGAGAGAATGAAGTCAACCGTTGGACAACACAGAGGATTGTCAGCATCTGTCAGGATGTGATGAATGAGAAGGAGTGTGTGTGTGTGTGTGTGTGTGTGTGTGTGTGTGTGTGTGTGTGTGTGTGTGTGTGTGTGTGTGTGTGTGTGTGTGTGTGTGTGTGTGTGTGTGTGTGTGTGTGTGTGTGTGTGTGTGTGTGTGTGCGCGCGCCTCTGC
>CAAKHB010005666.1:70956-101431 GCA_901007665.1 Aeoliscus strigatus | reverse complement strand
CACACAGCGTACAGACCCTATATGTACTAAAGTGTACTTAAATTGTACGAGTGTCCTATTAGGAAGAGACATTACTTACATTTATTTATTCAGTAAGTTGTTTTGTGAATAGTTCAACATTCCAGTTGTTCGTCAACACCTTTGCCACCTCATTTTTAATGAGGTATGATGAGTGTTTTGGCACAAGTTGGTCGTCTGTATTGTCTTGTGGACCATAGAGACCCCACATTCATCGTCCTATAATGGATGATGAAGGACAAGGCTTGGAAAAAGTCTCCCCAGCTCCACCCTCCTTTCCTCCTGTCTTTGTCTAAAACCATGATTGATGAGCTTCCTAAAGGCTACTATTTCTGTTTATGTTGTCTAAAAAAGCATTCACTGAAGGCACAGAGGGTTAAACTGAGGTGGAGAGCATCAGTGGGCAGTGTGTGCGTGTGTGTGTATAAAACAAAGATGATGCATATTGAACACAATACTTTTTGCTTGGATTTTGGTTATAACATGTAGTGACCTTCAGTCTTTCACCAGCAAAAATGGTAAGAAGAAAATAAATGGTTGTATCTGTCAGCAGGGCCGCTGTGTCCCCAGCTCGTCCTTACACTACCAAGGCCGCAACATCCCCCTCTAATGAGTGGCTGTTTTATAGATACTGTGGAAATTCACTCTCATCCTTGTAGCAGCTGTTGTAAAACTGAACATGACCAAGTTACTTTCATTCCTGCAAATCAACTCAAATGTGACATGGTTTGAAAGGGCAGGAAACTAAAGGACGATTCATGGCAGAAAGCAGCAGAAAGTACTTCAAAATAGTGTGTATAATCTGTATACTGTGGACGCCGAGGTGGCTGCAAACAAAGAACAGAGTTGGGGTTGACCAAGGTGAAATATTCGCTGGCAACCAAGACCACTGAATCCAAACTTAACCAAACCAACCATTGCAACAACCTTAGTCACACAAACACAGGCCACCGGGGTGCTTCTGCTGCACACTGTTTTAAATATGTTTGTAGATCAGTGACAAATACGATAGGTTGTGAGAAAGAATTGACACACTCACCCTGGATTTACACCGGCTGCGTGTGTGTTGCGTCTCCGATCCGTCTCAGCTCCGTCAGTCCGGAGCGCTGCGTCGCAAATACGCAGAGGTTCTATTTCTGACGGATGCCGGAGCTGAGACACATAAATTTGGCACAAAATCCATCGAGTGGGGCAGGAAAATCCACACAGACACAATATAAAACATCCGGTTACTTTTCAGAATAAAAACGCCAGATCGCATTTCACACTATATCACCAGTACTTTCAACACAGTACATTTATTAAGAGTATTTATTTACGAACAAGCTACTTCCCCATGGTAAAAGCACAAAACACCGGAAAAAAGTCAAACACAAGCGAGTCCGACTCTCCTCTGTGTCTCCACCTGGAGACACTTGTGTTTCTTCCTGGATTTATCACATTTATCACACATACATGAAGTTTCGCGTGATTATACGTGAACTTGTCGGTCACGTGACTGACTGACGGATCGGATCCGCAACGCAGTAGAAACGCATCCGTGGACGGATGGACGGAGCGCGCTGACGGAGCAAAGACGGATCGGAGACGCAACGCAACGCACACGCAGCCGGTGTAAATCCAGGGTAGAGACACACTCCCCAAATTGAAAGCCAGCAGGTGGTAATTAAGCTAACGTTACTAAGTCCATGTGGAGGGAGAAGGTCTACCAGAGTTCACCTTATAGAGTAGGAAGAGCCCTACTGGCTTGTGTGTCACTTCGGACTAGGTTAAAGACACAAAAAGTAAATTAAAGTCTGGACTTCATGACACTATTTGTAGACAAATGTTTGTTTCCCTTTCCTCACAAGGTATTTTTTTGTGTTTTAGTATTTTGTAATTGAAAGTACATTCAGACGTGTATGTACACATATAATACATGTGTAGACTAGTATTTGCCGACTGTAACATCGACACACCAATGCTTTGCTCGTATTTAAACACCCAAAACCCAAAGTACAGCGTTTAGACAGCATTTACTTTGATGGTTTTCAAACAAATTCATGCAGAAAGAGGCTCACAAAGAAAGCAGGCGATGCATGCCCAGAAATACAGTTAGAGCAAAACAGGGCCACTGATGGGGAGTAAAGAGACCTCCCGCTGAGTGACACAGTCCTGAGTGTGAGCTCCATCTGCACAGTGCTCATCTACCCTCATTATGCTGATTAATCACTCTACACCACCCACTTTCAACCAAACGCCAATCATAATTTATCCACATGGGCTGCTGCACTCACAGACAGAGTGCTGGGATGCATCTGGATGCTCAGTACACAATGTAACAGAAGCGGGGACAAGACATAAAACATACCTGTATGGGTAAACATTTACAAAACATGTTTGCTCAATTACATCCTTTCCCCTCAATCCTCTTTTTAATATGAGTGTAGCTTTGCAAAATGTTGCCTACTTGTCATTTATGTCAAATTAGAGCTTGTGTTCAGATATTCATTTGTATACTCAGAGCATGCTGTGTTAGTTTGAGACACATTACAGCAGTGAACAGCGTCAAGAAGAAACACTAAACCCGTCAGATGCCCAAAAAAAGACACGTCTAGCCGAGTTTTGATAAATAACTCTAAACTGATCTTCCAGCATCTGACAAAATGAAAATAAAACACTGCACAACTCAGCTGAGTTCCAACTCTTGCCTTTGCCGCATTTTGCCAAGGGACTGTCCTTCATCTGTTTCCTGACAAGCACCCAAGGAACTGATAAATGGGAGGAATAGTGAAAATGGAAGGAATCAAGTAAGCAAGAGGTGTTCATAACGCGTCTAATACTCTGTAACTCAATCAAATTATCTCCCCGTTCTGTCAACATGTCTAATGTAATGATTTGTCAGCAGAATGCGGCTTGCTGTGGCCTTGAAGTACTGCAACAGTGTGTCACCCTGGCAGAAAGGATAGATAGGAGTTGACTGGCTCTCCTTATTCTGCCCATCAGTGCCTTTAAGATGATACAGCCATTCCAGGATGTCGGCAGGCTGCCCCGCTCTGGGAATATGGCGATTAGTGCCAGGTTAGAGTCTGTACCGGACCTGGTTAACCTTTTGCAAATGGCTCTGCTGCTGCCATCATTGAATCTTACTAAATCAAAACATTGGCTTTGCAGAAGGAACTCCTCACAGAGTCCCATCTCCTCAGACATAGAGAACATTCTTAAAGTCTTCTTGTCAACAACACCATTTGTCCCCCGTCATCCCATGCAAAGCAACAAGTCGTGTTTGAGCCAAATGTTACTTGACAAACTACCACATTTGAACCTTTTTAGAAAAAAAGGAAAAAAAAAACATGCTCTAATTCACATTTGTTAGCTATTTTGCTGTTTTTTTGTTCCCTCCATGGCTGCAATATTGTTTTCACTGGGTTGCTCACAGATTTTGCAGCAACGGGTTCTTTTCATTTCAGATTAAAAGTTTCTTGTTTCAGATGATTTCAGATAATTAACTGTATCCCTCCTGAACATAGTATTTACGGTAGCTCACTTACAGAAATAGAAAATCCACTCTGCCCTGTGACACATGTCACAGAGGTGTGATTGGTGAACATGTGGTCCCACCCTGCAGGGAGACATTTTACATAAAATCGTTTGCTTAGGGTTATTTATACCTACCTTACCTTAAATTACTTCAATAAGTCCCTTAATAGAAGGGAGGAATGGCTTGTGATGGCATATATGCTACAAACTAAAACATAATCAGAAACAGACAAATTGTTGCTTTTATACACGTTTCATTCCTGGCCTGTGGGTTTTTGTGTGGAGTTTGGATGCTCTCCCCGTGTCTGCCTGGGTTCTCTCCGGGTGCTTCGGCTTCCTCCCACTTCCAATAGCGTGTTAGGTTAATAAGACTACTTTAAATTGCCTGTATGTGTAAGGTAGGTGTAGGTCCAGCATGGCTGTGACCCTTAAAAGGAGCAAGAAGTTGACAATGAACGAGCGATACGGAGTGAATAAATGACGTACAAATGTAGGCAGTCTGTGAAAACTAGCACAGTTTATGTCAGTGAACCAGCTACTAATATGTTCAAAAGGGACCTTGACAGAATGTGCATAACATCACATGTTGGTTCTGTTTGATATCGTATTCTCGTATCATGATGTGTCTCTGTCTGGGATGTTGCTTTCACAGAAAGACCCCCACAGTATCTTTGCCTGAGGGAAAAGGCTTAACTGGCATTATGATAGTATTTGGTCCCATGCCCTCACTGTTCTTGCCAACGGAACAACGGAGGGCCAAACAATGACTGGATTATTGATAATCACAGATAAACTTGAACAGTTTTTGGCTGCAGTCACTTGCCACAGGTTGTTCACAGTATTTCCTTGCACTGTTACCATGTTAATGTCCCAATAGATTTTTAAAAAAAAATTCATATTCCCTGTTACACAATTCTTCTTATTATTATTATTATTGTTGTTGTTGTTATTATTGTTATTACTATTATTATTAATATTAGTATTATTATTTTACACATGATTTAACTATGGTGTATGTTAAACTTATCCAAAACAAAATGCAAACATATGAAATAGTGTCACACAGAATATAATTATAGCTCCGGCCAACATCCACTATATCATGTGTCCGTATAAAGATAGATGTTCCACATGTGTTGTATCTTTCTTTAATACAATTGGTGTGAATAGTCTGCAGGATAAATAAGCCATAGACACTGGTTGCCTGAGAGTAAACAACAGCCATGTCAGGTTTCAGACCTGCACTTCACCTTTGCCATAGCAACAACCTTTCTGCCAGGTCTCACAGGAGTCTTTCATACTAGTCTTGCTTGTTATTATCGCTCTTGTCAATCACCCAGATCACCACGTCTCTCATCCATATGCATGGGCCCAACGTTATACTTGGCAGCCCATTGGCTGCAGGGTCGGCCAATGCATGTGCTCGCCTCTATTGTAACAACTTGTGATCGTAGCTGCCTGGCACATTGTGGGCATCATTTGCATGGTGTGTAAGTGCACATGTGGGACAAGGCGATAAGTATGGCTGCACATTTTATTATTATTTTATTTTATTAAAGCTTAAGCTGGCCAATCAGAGTTCCCCCTTGGGCCTAATTGTGGTTTATTTTGGCTCACAGTTCAAAGCTCTCGAATCGAATGATAATTTAGAAATGAAATGTGAAATGCATTGCATTCATAGGAAGGGCGAAATAAGATAGTAAAGAAAGTAAAGACCGAGCATTCCACATGTAGTTGTCACCACACTCCCCTCACACAGAGGAGTTTCATGTTCACGTTCTTGATAACAGAATGCACAAAACAAAATCAAGCAGCTAATGTATACAGAAAGGCAAGTTGATGAACGGCGCATCATCACAGTTTAATTGTAATTGGATGAGCTCATGCTGCTTTACCCAGACACACCAGGTGCTGTGTGTTTCTAACTGAGTAAAATGTATGTTTCTTTTTTCCTTCTCCAATTGTTTGTTTTGTGACAGATGGTGCATCACTCTTAGACAGCAGACATAACAAATTAATGTCCATGAATAATTTGGATGAAATGTGTCATACTTGATTGTCTCAGCATTTATTAGCTTTCTTTTTATTTGTATGACTGTCTGAGACATTGTTCAAGAGGACTATATGGAAACTATGATTGTGGAGTAAAGTTCATCCTATTTGTCTCAAACTAGACATGTTTGAATTAACATATAACATCAATTCACACTGATTTAAAGCCCAGACATTTAAACATGTGAAATGAAACCTTCAGATATATTATGTTTGTATATTTGTATATTTTCGTATGTTTTTAAATAGCATCACTCTGTTGTTATTTTTTGTCATTAACACACAATTTGCCTTTTTAATTTCCCCCATAATCCTTCTCCTCACCTTCCACGTCAAATGCAAGTACTCAGGTGTGCGCATTTAAAGAAATTCTCCATATTTCCGTCCAAAAGACAAATTTAATGTCACACCAAGTCTGTCAGGTTTTCCAGCCCCAGCCCTCAAATTAATCCCTCCCTCCCTCCTTCTCAACCTTCCTCTCTCTCTCGCCTTTTGCTCAAACTGCATTTCTCACTTAGTTTAATGTGATTTTAGAATATGTCACAGTTAGTTTGTTGCTTGTCAGTCTGTCACTGTAGCTTTGGCTGTAATGAGATTTGAGGTGTTTGTGGGGTTTGGCAGAGCATGGATTCTGTAATACCACAATAGCTTGTGTGACTGATGTCCCTTGTTTCACATATTTATATCTGCAGGATGTTTTCTTCTCTGACGACTTCCTCCTTTGATATGAGCTTCCCTTGTTGAAATTTCTTTATTAATATATCTATTCATTCAACTATAGAGACATAGTTGTACAAAACGCTGCACTACAAACTGTGTTTTTGTACAATCCCAACTTCATTTTAAAGGCATAACACCCCTTTTTAGTGAGTCTGTCAAACATGTCCCCGATTTTTTTTTAAACAAAAACACAGCTTGGTTCCAGATTCCTTTTTCAGTTGTGTGGTTGTCACCTTTTGTTGGAGACGGATGCTTTTGACACCCACAAACTATTATGTTGACTTACTTCTTAAATAAATTCTTAGATAGATAAAGAAATAAATAAAAGTTCAAATTGCACACGTCTTTTTTGCCCAAGTAGAAGTAATATGTAAAGGCTTGGAAATGGTTGGCAAGTCGTCTTTTGTGTCTATTATTCCTCTATTGATTTGAATGGAACGCGTCACTGCAGGTTGGTTGCGGCAGGTAGGAAGCAGGTAGGAGGGCTGCTGTGTTGTCACAGCAGGGAGATGGCAGTCCATTTCGCTCGCCGTCGTAAAGTACAACATGTTTTGGGTTTTTTTGTTCCATTTCCCAAATTGAAAATCAATTAAAGGAAGAAAAAGAAAAAAAAAAACATTCTGTCAGGCCTTTTCTGTCTAGAACATCCTGTAGGCTTAGTGGAAGGAGGGGACATTGCTTACTGTGTAAACATCTCACTCGTCCTTGCTTTAGCTCAGTTTAATAAAGTCCTTATTGCTCTGAAAATCAGTTATCGATTGACATGCTCCAGACTAGAGCTCTGCTATGTTTCCCCAGATAGAGGTTGTAAAAAAAAAAAAAGTTTGCATGCTGTCGTTGTCATTCATTTTGTCTTAAACATGAAAGTACATCAGCGCACGCTGTTTTCAACAGCGGGAAGAACTTTAAAACCATATAGTTTAATTCATGCTTAATTTAGCTCCCTAATACCCTGCTTTACAGTGTATTAAGTTGGCATGGGCTTGCGGATGATGTAAAAGTGTGAACTTGGTTGACAAACTTGGAAGCTGGTTGACAGCAGCAGATATCAAAGCATGGCAGTGAAAGCCCTACAGTTACTGTCATCTTCTACAAATGTTTAGTGAACCGTAACCTGTATCTCATTACTTTAACATTCTCCTATACCCTCACAACGACTTCCACACTTCAAGCAAAGGCCTGATGTACAACGGGTGGTGGCCGCTCTACTGTACCAATATTTAGACCATTTTTGGCACAAAAAGATTGAACCCATGAATTAATTGTGAATTTCTCGTGGAGACTAATAAAGTATCTAGCCAGCAAGCTAGCTGTCTCTCTAGCTGTCTGTCTAGCTCTTTGTCTATCTTTCTATCGTTTGTTGTGCTCTGCCGCTCCATTCAGAAGACCGTGAGATCTGTTCTCTTTGACATCAAATCAGTCATGAATTGATGAAGTATGACAAGGATGTAGATGTCTGATTGTGTTGTAGTTTTAGACGGTGAAGGTTGTGCTGTGTCTCAAATATTTCTTTGTAGTACACTATGCACACTATGTACTTACTTGCCAAGTGCACATACCTCGACAGAGTAGTACTGTCTCAAATCAAACATGCTCATTGCATACCCATTCAGTATGAACATACTTTTGTACTCAGAATACTAAGTTTAAGTATGGAAGTACACGATTTGAGACACAGGTTTGCTTTTTATAGGGAATGATGCTCAAAAACTACTGTTTTTCAGCTATGTTGGAACAGTGTCAAGCTCAGGACAAACTGCAGTATTGGAACACCACAGTTGTTGTAAAAACTCAACCGAAGCTACACTTTATGAGTGCTGCAGTGCAATGTAGCATTTATGTCATCAATATTTGTGTGTTTGGTTTGATCTGCACCTTCATTTTCCCAAGGTAGCAAATAAATATGTAGACTCACATGCATACATCCAGTATTGTCTCACAGCCTGCTGTGAGTGTCTGGTGGCCTGTGGTGAGGAGTCTGGCTCACCCTCATTACCCACACTCCCACATTGACGCACATATGCTGCAGCCTTTGTGTCAGTTGTGCACTATGGGATTTCTAATAATTAACAAGATGGCAGAACAATGAAACAAGGTGGATTTCTTTTTTTTTTCCTTTCTATGGTTCCTGTCTGTGTTTTTCAGATTCTTTGGTATTTGACTTCTTTTCCAATTACTTCACTTCAAGAATTTTAATCATTCTCGCCGGAAATACAAAGGGCTACAATTTGGACTGAACAATCCACAGAATGCTCCCAGTTATGTGCGGATGTTTTCTTTACCATGGTTTCTTCTAGTTAAACACCCCTATGGACACACATGGATTAATTATAGAGCGAGGCATCACATAGTCTTTATTTCTATACGTTCAGAATCCAAATTGAACCGTAAACTCAACTTAGTTTTTTCTTTCAAAACTATAATGTGACATACGATCCTTATAATTTAAAGCCTTAATTGCCGCAAACCTTAATTAGGGCTTCAGAAAGCAACATCAGATATAATGGCTCCCTCCTGAAAACAAATGCCAGACCTGCTCTCAGACTTTCTTTTCACACCACTGTTGAATCCCTGAGGGAAGGGCAGCGATGTCATCATTAGTGGGCAGTAGACTCTGGCTTCTGCAATGGTTGGTGAGGTCTATAAAGTGGTCAGCCAGGCTCAAGGCCCAGGAGCAGTACCTACTTTTAGCCGTCTGGATTCCCCCCCTGGTCATGTGACCCTGAACCGGCCTGCACCTGCAGTATAAATTTGTAGATGTAATGAGGATGGAGGCTTTGCAAAGATCTGGAAAAGGGCAACTATTTCTCTTTGTCCTCTGTGAGAGAACTAGAGGAAGAGTCATGGTGGTCAGTTTTATTAACTTTGCTGACCTTCACGCAAACAATTAACATTTACAGAAAACATGGCCCCTCCCATTAGCTTCCTCATCTCCATCTTAATCTTCAACCTCACCACCAGCAGCATCTTGCCTCTTATATAAAAGTGGCAAATGAACGCCGCGCATGATGCAGAAAAGAGTCATCTGTCGGAAGTATGGTAATTGCCTAAAAGCCCTCACTGTCACTGTTAAGAGCCAAATGTGCAGTGATTAGGTGCCCTCATCTACTCATCCTTCTATGAGGCTATCAGCAATCAAAAGCAAAGCACTACACGGGGATAACATGTTTGGCTTTCACAGTGTCAGGACCCAAAGACGTTTTTAATATAATCGGTATTCATGTAAAAATGGAGCAAAAGCTTGAGAGAGTGTTCTTCTGGGACTTTGGCTGTCTAATGGTTACAGGTTCAAGCAATAAGTCATTGTTCTCACTTCTGTTTGACTACACTGCTCATGTAAACAAGACAAATGTTGCATGGATGGACTCAGGGGTTTTTTTGGTTCCCTGCCCTGGACATGTTTTGTATTAACAGTTCCCTTGTGTGCGCGTGTGTGTGTGCGTGTGTGTGTGTGTGTGTGTGTGATTTTGTCACATTTAGAACCTGATAAAAAACCTGCCAGAGCAGAAAGAACTGAGCGCACTATCGGAACTAAAGGGTGAATATGATGAGCTTGTGGAGTCTGAGCAGTTTGGGATTGTGGTAAGTACACACACACACACACACACACACACACACACACACACTGCTACATACACAACTGTTGCGTTTTTAGGAACAGGAAAATACTGAATTTGTTATTAAGACTTTTAACATTCATGAACTTTGAGTGATTGCAGTGTTTTTATACAACTGACCACATTTGGTTGGCTAGGGCCGTGTTTGTCATTAAAATATTGTTTCAGGCTCTAAATTCAAAACAAAACAGGCTTTTTGATTGAACTGGTACCTCACTCATAGATGACAGGACAACGTTGTCTGTGCTGTGCCGTAAATGAGCCGTCAAAGAACGGACGAACACGGAGCTGAAGTGACTCCACTTTGCTGCGGCTGTAATTATTTTCAAAATGATTGCTCTTTCATCCATCTGATAGCTGGATACCCATTCCTTCAGGCAACTGTAAAGGGAACTGTTATCTTTAAACTACAACACGATCATAGGTGTAGGGTACATAGTTTCACAGAAGAACTGTGCAGTGAGACCTAAGGGTTGCAGATGGGCTGACACCTCCCTGCTTTCAGCTTTTTTTTTTTCTTTCTATTTTTCCCTACCTTAAGTCTTTAAAGGGATGTAATGAAGCAGGGGGCGGCAGCATCCCTTGTGATCTCACCAATGAAGTGATCATATGCCTCCCCACTGTTGAAGTCGACTTACAGCTATTTAGTTCCCGGGGGAAATAAGACAAGTTCAAGCTTTTCTCTACGAGAGCTGTCATCAACGTGCCGCCTTCATTGTGATCCCTTCTTATTGTACACAAATCAATTCAAGCGAGGGAAGAGGGTGTGTGTCTGCGTACATTCTGTGTGCTGAGGTGTGTGTGGGCAGACAACTCGCCCATTTACATGATTACATTTCATCACTAATGAAAACATTCTGGCTTGGACCTGAAAGTAGCTTTCAAGTGTTGAATTTTGCAGCAATCTGTACAGTTTATTTGCGGTTGTTTATTTGCCACATCTTCTTGCATTCCTGATTTCTTTAATGGCTTCAGTGATTTTGTGACCAACTGAGCCCAGAGTATCGATTGGTGCTTGTTTATTATTTATGACTAATGTGTTTCATGGGGGATTTTTTTAACCATATGAGAGCCAGGAGACGGGCAGAGCTGCCAAACACAAAGCTCTGGTTTTCACTTCTTTAAAAAATACCACATGATTAAATGAGCAAAGTAGTATAACGTTTATATAATGTGAATTTTAGATAGCTAGATAGATACTTTATTTTATCTCCTGAGAGAATTTCACAAATTAAATTCACTCATAATGAATTTGTAGATGTAACCTATCGTAAATAGTGAATATTTCTCCTTCACAACAGAATGTGGACTATTGTGGCTGGGGGGACGTGGCACTGAATAACAGGGGCAACACAGAATTAATAAGACAAAAGGAATTAACCACAGTGGGCATTGTTGCATCAACGTCCCTTTTCTCATTTTTGTGTCGTTCTATTGCCCGCAGATGAGTTCAGTTAAACTCCTCCGACCACGGCTCAACGGCATTCTGTTCAAGCTGACGTTTGAGGAGCAGGTGAATAACATCCGGCCAGACATCATGAATGTCACGTTCGCCTGTGAGGAGGTGAAGAAAAGCGAAGGCTTCACCAAGCTGCTGGAGTTGGTGTTGCTGATTGGCAATTACATGAACGCCGGCTCAAGGAACGCCCAGACGTTTGGGTTCAACATCAGCTTCCTCTGCAAGGTAACAACACCATAACACCATACAGAGTGAAAGATCAACACTCACATTAGCATGATTATTCTCATATTACATTGTAAATGGGAATTATTCTGCAAACAAACACACAGCTTTTATTTTGTTTTCATTTACTAGTTAA
The DNA here is from genome assembly GCA_901007665.1 of Aeoliscus strigatus. Lineage (NCBI taxonomy): Eukaryota > Metazoa > Chordata > Actinopteri > Syngnathiformes > Centriscidae > Aeoliscus > Aeoliscus strigatus. Next base: position 89,685 of record CAAKHB010005666.1, on the reverse strand, counting down.
AAGTGCCCCAAAGTGGGCTCGGACAGTAAGGCACATGTCTGTAGCCAGAATCCATCTGTGGATCCCAGAGACATTTAGGTTTCTTCTTGAAATTTGAATTTGTTTTAGATAATTCTATTCTATTACTTAATTTTCGATCCCAGAAAACGGAATCCTTGGATTAATACTTTTTCTGCTGATTTTTCTGCTGCACCACATGTGGACACGGACAGATTATTAGCTACAATACAATTATCATTAGCCTCTGTGATTAGGCTGGTAAGTATCCACCAGCAGTACATCTTCTATGCTGTGGAGAGTCTTGCCATTAATGACTGTTTTCTGCCTGTGAAGTTTGATTTTTCTCTCACCAATCAAACGTCCAACTCAGCTTTCATTCGATTGACTGATTGCAATGCCGTCACCCATCGTTAAGTCAAATTATAGAACACAGACACGTGGAGGATCTGTTCTGCCATGGTACACACATCCAAACTTAACTCCGGGACAGCATGAGACACAGAGACTCTACTTCTACACTCACATTCCTTCATCTAAATTGAGTGAAACAGCAAACAGCCCCTGTGCATACATAGGTTTGGTAGGTCTTAGCCAAGGATTTAACTAAAGGTAATGACGCAAAAGGTACTAGTAAAGTATATACTGACAAACATCGTCTGACAAAAATATATATGTTGGTAACGCTGGATAAAACCTGTGTAAATGTAGGTTAATGTCACAACAAATAGGTGGTTGCAGTGACGACACGACAGCAAGTTAAATCTTGAATTAAAGGCTGAGATAGAAGGACTAGATTGCACTCTCAAATTGACCATGCATACAGATGTCCTCTGAATCAGTATGGCATTTCAGTACTCAGCCTGGTAAAGCATGAGGAGGCTGATTGGACCATTATTGATGGACAGGGGAAAAAAGTCTACTTTCCCACTTTGGTCCACCACATAAATGTCCCCCTGGGTGGCAGTTCTGGGGTACTTAATGGGTCTCATCAGGGAGGAAGATGTGGTTGATGGAAATGAGCAGCAAAGGGAGCGTATGGACTGACCTTCCTCTTGCCTCCCACTTCCAAACCCCCTGTTTTTGGTTCTTATCCTGCCGAGGACACACAGAACTCCTGGGAACCAGCCTGGCAAGCAAAGTGTTGAAATGTGTGTAATTATTTCCAAAGCATAATTGCAAGATGACACATCAAAAATATCCAAATTACCATGGTAATTCGGACAATACTGTGACCACACCGTGTGTTCTCCCCTTCCATCCCTACCACAGCAGTCTTCTCTACTTCAGTATACTTAAAGTGAAATCTCAGAGGACACATGCCATTTCCCAGCACCTTATTCACACACTTATTATGCTGCATCAAATAAATATGTAGGTTTATTATCCTGATAGAGCCTGCCGAGTTCACACCTTTTAGCAGGGGCATTTACATTTATTTACAAGTTATTATTGGTTACATATGGAAGTAATTCAGTCATCCTTTATTGTTTCTACTCAGATATTTAATTGGAGTTGTTTTAAGGTCTGAGTTATACCTCTCAACTCTAAGTGATGAATATATTTCAATATATTGTAAGTAGTGAGGGATTTGGAATAATTCTTCCTCCAGGTAATTACGTTTTGAAAGAGGAAATCGGTTTCCTGATTAGTTTTTCCGGTCAAAATATCTTATCAGCGCCACAGCAATGAAGTATGATTTACTTTTTCGATTTAGTTGAAATTAGTAAATCTGTGTGAATTTGCACCATCCAGGTATACATTAGGAGGGACATGGCAACCGGACATGTTTTAGGTACATGTAGTGTACAAACTCCTCAAAGGAAAACAGATTTTTGTTCCCTAATTTTAAGGTTACTGCCCTGACCGAGGTGCCATACAGCATATGTTAAAGCCACTACCAGCTTTTTAACATGTATTGGAACATAATATAACATAGAAATCTGATGAACACTTCTGTTACACAGTTGGAAGCTAATTAGTTAATAACGGTGAAATATGGTTTTTATCTCGGGACATCTTCATGTGCATTAATAATTGTTCATTTTAATTTTAATGTTGTTCCTGGCTAACTAATTTGATGCCATGTTTGAAAGGTCTTATTGTGAACCAGATAGGCAGACACACTAATGGGTCTGTGGCATATTGAAGAGTAAATGACAGTTAAATCATCTAGAACGTCATCAGCCCCAGTTACTTTGATTAATTTATTTAATTGCAGATGTTCATATCACATACAAATACACTGGACATTATTTATTACTGAGTAAATATTCATACTTCATAGACTGGCTCTAATTTTATCATGTCAGTGATATTTACCTCACAAAGGTAATATCCTTCCACTTTCATTAAATCATTTTAAAGGCCTTCTCATTTCCCGAAGCCACTTGGGTCCTCAATTTACACCCACTGAATGCCATAACACAAACATAATGCCCGTCGTCTTCCCCATTTACAAAATGCAGTAGATTAGTGCAGGTGAAGTTATGGACAATGTACAACTGGTCATGTAGATATGTGCTCTGGTTTATTTATATTCACATTTGTTTCACTGCCACTTAACCCACTTTATAAAATAGCCCGAACATTGGCCACCGTATCAACACACGAACCCAAATAAGCACAAAAAGTTAAGAAAATACAGGTGTGTTTGTGTCAGTGTGTGAGGCAGTGTGTGTGTGTGTGTGTGTGTGTGTGTGTGTGTGTTTGTCTTTGCCTTTTTGTGCTTGTGTGTGATGATGTCCAAATGCAACCTGTTGACCAGATATTTTCAGTATGAGTGCACAGAGGTGTTAATTATCTTCTCCAGTGTGCTACTCAAACAGCATGTCAGTCAGGGTGAGGAATGAATATTGAACAAGTCCCTCTGGTAGCTGTGTGAGCACAAACGCGTTCATTCTTCAAAAAAAAGGAAGTCAGTTGATAAAACAACATTTCTGTACTGACCGTCATCTAAAATCTGGTTTTTGTCCTTATGGGGGATGACTGACAGACGGTGCATCTCATTCAGAATGGACTTCTTCTTTTGTAAATGTAGCAATATTATATATTATTCGTCATTATTAGTATGAAGAAATGTCTTCTAGTCAAATACTATATTTACACTTGACTTTACAACTTACAACTTTACATTGAACAAAGATGTCATGTGTTTGTCCTTTTTGTTTACATGTTAGTAAGGAATTTGATATGCTGTTTACAGTTTACAAACCACTATAAAGATGATTTTTGTTACTGTTGTTTTCAGCTTCGAGATACTAAATCAGTGGGTCAGAATACAACACTTCTTCATTTTCTGGCTGAGAAGTGTGAAGAGCAGTACCCAGAGATCCTGAGGTTTCCAGATGAGCTGGAACATGTGGAGAATGCCAGTAAAGGTAGGGCTCTTTGTTTTTTTTCTCTGGGGTCACACTACACGACATTTGGACAAAAACACAATCTGGTTAGAGCATTCACAGTATGTCAGATTTTCAAGCGTGGATCCTGTTCATGCATTATTCATTTTCATTTGTGCACGTGAATTATCCCTTGATGATTTTTTTTTTTTTTTGCCTCATATGTGTGTGTGTGTGTGTGTGTGTGTGTGTGTGTGTATGTGTGTATGTGTGTGTGTGTGCATAGACAGAACTGACATTAATATACTTCTATAGACATTGATACGGTTATATAGATATAGATATGTGGACATAGATATGTGTGTATGTATGGTTGCGTATGTGTGTGTAAGTGTATATATGGGTGTGCACGTGTATATATGTATATATGTATGTATTTTTTTTTTTAAATTGACACTTTAGTGACACAAATGGACACAATTTGTTGCAATTTTTGTAATGACAATAAAGACATTCTGTTCTATTCTAAGAATATATTTGTTTGTCTCATCAGACTGCCATTCAGTCTGTCAATTAACGTATTCAACTCTAATTTTATTCTCTAGCAAAATCTGGTCAAATCCCTGCAGTCTCATTTACTTTGTTAGTCTCTAAATTGGTTATTTAATCTCCAACTAATTATGCACTTGACTGAGGCTGCGTAGCTTTGTTTTAGTGGACTCAGTAGTTTTCATGTGTAGAATATATTTAGATGTATATTTCCACATGTTTTAATGAATTCTATCAACTCTGTCATTTCATGGAAATAAACTGACTAAAGAGACCACAGGTAATTGACATGCAGTACATTAGTAAATACATGACATGTCATTACTAGCAATATTTTTGTGATAATAAATAATAGTTATACATTTAAATTATAAATATTGATGTTATAATAAATTTATAATAGTTTATAATATATACTAATATATAGTATTAATATTTAATGAACAGTGTTCATTCACAACAAACTGCAGTATGTCTTTTTTACTTGTTACTTGTTTACTATGTTCTATTCAGCTCTATTCATCTTACTTCAGCTTTTCATTCATACTGTCCACATGTCTACTTTCAGATCTTCAATCTATCATTATTTTGATCCCTTTACGTTTCTATTTAAGGTATTTCGGCCTACATGTGCCCAACTGCATTGGTCTAAGGACCTGCAAATCTTGACATTCTTCCACAGTTGTCCGTTTTAATCTGAAGTGCGGAGTCAGCAGCTAAGTTCGATCTCGCCCTCTCTGGAGCTCTTCAATCCAGCCATAGAGACAGACTGCAGCAGGAGCTCTGACCCCTGCTAGCCAACTTCAGCGTCTTCTCACCAACCATATCATTTCACTCACTATCCTGAAGTTGATGTGAGTGAGGAATGGGAAGTGACCTGAATGGCCTTGCTCTAACCTCAGCTCACACTCAGACTGTGCATCTCTTTGTGTTTCACCACAGCTGTGGAGACCTTGACTTTCTGTCCTCTGGTCGTTTTGCTGTAAAACACGAGTTACTATATTGTTAAACTTGGCTACAAATTCAATCTAATTACATTAAGATTTGAACAGAAGCATTGACTCATGATTTTACACATTACTAAGTTTTGCACAGGCATTTGTTGATTTACTTCATGAAAATGGTTTTATATCTAGATTTATTTATGTATTCATGTATAATGCCTAGCATAGGACATTATCACAAAAGTACTAACTACCGTATTATTTATTTTAAATAAATGCAAATAATCAAATTTGAAGTCAAAAAATGTATAGGGCATTATAGATAAAAGATGATCTTGTCACACAAGCAGGAGAATTTTCATTGTTGATTGTCACTAGCCTGTGGAATAAAAACGTTAGCTGCAGTAAAGTGGCAGGTTAAATCGTAATCAAACAGCTATATTCTATCTATCTACTTGGAAGCTGTACAATAAGAACACCTCTTTCAGTGCAATCAGACCAGAATAATTTCCCAAAAAAGTCAGAATTTGCCTTGAATGGCTTCTTCAGACTATTCCTTCAGAAGTGGGGGGAAGAAACAAACAAAACACTTATGTTTATTTATTTATACACATGTCATTACACATTTACTTTAACACTAGAAGTTTTCCTGGCCATGACCATATGCTTGGTCGTATCATGTTTTTATTCACACTACGTATAATACGCATGGACAAACATCATGTATGCAACTTCATGGATGTAGTGTTTGGTACTGAGTCTATAATCATATGAAATGGAGTCATGGAGCCGAGTATTTTCATAGCCCTGACCTCATCGTAATCGCAGTGGCGAAGCCTTCAGAGAAGTGTCAGTGGCCAATTTGCCTTATTAAATCTCCCTCCTGAGATGAATATGTGGGGCCGACAATGGGAACTAAGTCTGTGTGGTGATTCCACTCAATCAGTGGTGCTCTGACATTCTGTCTTGACAATGCGGGAAAAGAGGAAATATGACACAAATGTTCTCATAAATCTATTTAGTATAAGGCATAGCCAAGGGCAAAGTACTTTGGAGCCTGGGAGAGAGAAAATGGAGAATGGGGGGAGGAAAGGATGAACTTTGAGGATATTAATACCGCCGTGAATATATCTATTATCCACATTCATTTCAAGGCACTGCAGCATAATAAAGCAGTGCCCATTTTCCATTTATACTCTGAGCAATACTGCTGCTCTCTATTACGTAGACAAAATGCCGTTGTGAATGGGGTGGAACACAGAAGCGAATCATTTGTCTTTCTGTTTCAATGGAGTCACACGGAATCTCGCGTTTGCAAATATTTCTCCGCATGCCAGTTCTGGAAATCTAACAGAAGGCAGCTGCATAAGAGCTTCGGACATAATTAACTAAATGCAGGACAGATACTTGAATCAGCAATTATAAGTTATTGTTTTTTTGTTTTGTTTTGTTTTGTTTTTTTCATATAATTTTGTAATTTTCATTCAATCATTCATTTATTTTTTGTTTTTTCTTTTAATGAAGGCCTGATTCATTTTACATGTTATGTTGAGATTTAGCCAGTGGTAAATTTATTTGACAGCTCAAACTAAACTCAATTAAAGCTAGAATATCAGCATTTTTTAAGATAATTTAAAATGTCACATCGCATGTGATGGGACTGTGCAGTTCCCCTTAGAACATAGTCTATCCATCCTACCTTCACATGCACTTGGCATTAAGGACAGTGTGCGGGATGGGATATGCTTATTGTGGCTCAAGTCTGAAACACATGCTTGTGTTTTATTTGCCTGTGAGTGTTGTGTTTGTGTTCAAACTACACCTTTCCCTCCATTATCTGGTTGCTATTCCAAGTACCAAACAGACTCAGAAGCCTTCCGTGTTTGAGAGCTCATTATTTATACATAAAAGGAATTTGGCAATGGGTGCTTGTGTGTATTATTGAAGGCAAAGTATTCAGCGCTACACAAACAGGAGCAGTCTTTGGAGCCCTGAGACAACAATTTGGAGTTGGTTTGACATTGTGTGTTGCACATACAGATGTACGTGATTGGACTTAAATTTAACGCACGAGAGTTGTTTTTTTGTTGTTGTTTTTTTTGCCTGCAGTGTGTCTGTCCTCAGGAGTGGTTGCTTTAGGTATACAGATCCTTGGAACCTGAAAGTGAAAGAGAGGGATCAGCATGGCTGCCAGTGTAAATGGACTGTCTGTCATGAAGAATATTAGGAAGAGGAAACAGACCTGTCTAGTCTCAGCAGCTCCGGATGAGTGATGAACTCTAGAGAGTTTTCTTTTTTTTTTTTTTTTTTTTTGTTTTCTTTTTTACTTCATGGTAGATAAGCAGATCATGGTGAGACCAAAACAACAATTCCCTCTCATTTTTTCTTTTCTTCTCTTTCCCACCACTTCTGATTTCTTACATCACCTATTTGGCCAGCCAGAATGAATGTAGACAGTTATAGACACATGCAGGGAGGCCGGCGGCCCCGCTTAGCATCAGGCTCTCGTCTGTGACAGCGGATTTCAATGAGAGCTGACAATGGGACCAGGAGTGAGAATAACACTGTTTGCCAACCTAGAAATTCAGCCTGTCACAGTCGACCATTTCCAACGCTGGGAATGTTCTATGAGCTGTGTTGAACAAAGAAGTGTCACTTCTCTCACTCTCATGACAAACCCATGACATGATCACAGTCAATAAGGATGCTAAAACCATGCTAAAATAAAACTCTCTCGAAGCGTGTCAGTGAAGGTGTTCCAGCTCATAGTAACTTGCTGGCTTAAATCATAGGCAGCTGGATTTGCTAGTTTCCATTTTTCCACTTAATTCAGAAGCTTCTTCCGCCAAGAGAACTATAGAAGTTTATCGGATGAGTCACGAAAACCAACAAGCCTCTCAAACCCTGCAGTCCTCTTCAGTGGGTGAGCACTGGATTTCTATGTTCAGGTATCACTGAGGACTGAGGACTGGACCTCTCAGTGCCCGTCCTTCCATAAAGGATGAAGCGAATTAGAAGCACAGTGCCTGTAGTGTGCTGTTTGGGCCCAGGCATCATTGAGTGTATCCTAACCAGCTGCATCATGTGGTTTAGAGCACCAACAGCACTACATCGCCTCAAACCACAAGACACTGCAAAGCACAGTGAGCACAGCTGGGAAGATTGCTGATGCCTCACTCCCATCCCGCCTGGACATTACCCATGACACCCATCTAGCCCACAAAGCAACCAGCACCAGTCCATCCCATTGCCTCTTCAGTCATGGGCGCTCTGAGAGAAAATGCCTGAATCTCTGAGGTTCTCTAAGCAGATGGAGAAACAGCTTCATCCAGCTGGCTGTTAGGATGCTGAACTACTATGTGCTCCATCGTATGGAGTAACCTACCTATTTCACCCCTACATGTCCACACACAACACAATTCAATTTTTTGACACTTTAAGACAGTACCTACACATACGTGCTAATACAGAGGAAGTCACACACCCAAGTTAGAACCTAACACAAATAGTGAATTTAGTCACAGATGTACCCAAGATCTTCCCAACTCCTGTTGTTCTCACCAGCCCGTAGAAACGGTCCCATGGCCCTTCTCTCTCCTCCCTCATCATTAACTCTCGCCAACATCTGCTCGTACAACGCTTGTTCTATCATGATTTCAATCCATTTTTTTATAGACTGGTGGGGATGTACTTCTCCACAACCTAAGGATATTTAGTGTTGCTGTGACCATCCAGATCTTTAGAACTGCAGAGTTGTGTTTTGGTCACCCAGTAAGCACAGTCTTGGCAAGATGGTAATCTCCATCTCCAGAGACTGGAGTAGTAGTCATATTTGTCTATATGCAAAACATAGAAAATCAAGACACTTGCATAAATCAGTGCAAAAGCTAAATGGTTTGGTAGAAGTGTGTGAGGTTAGGTTCCAGTTTTTATCATCATAGTAGGTATGTTTGTGAGCAAATGGAAGTAGGTCAATTCGTGAACATGCTGGTTGGGGTCGAGTCGTCACTGCACAGCAGGAGCACGAACAGTCAGAGGTTTGTCCAGAGTGCTGGCTGCAATAATCATTTTGCTGCCAGCTCAGCCCTGAAAAAAAGATGTGCAGCTCTGACCCCCCATAAAGATCTTCGCAATCAAAGTTTAACTTGCTGTACCAGTCTGTGATAATGTAGAAACATTATCAACATCATCGTGTCCTGATGTTGTCTGATCATCACTGGTGTCAGCCCTGTGGAAACCAGGTGAGAACTGAGTTAACTGTTGACACTATGATGTCAGGGTTCCCACCTCTTTAGGCATATGGGTCTTCATTAGAGATTGAAACTAATGATGGCTGTGTCATCAGCAGACCTGTGTGAGACTGTAATAAATGTGATGAACGGGATGTCGGGCAGGGGGCTAAGCACATATCTCTGGGGGACACCAGGGTTGCAGGTTGTGGAGCTTTACTGAAAATCTTAGAGACTTTTTGCAGATGGTCTTTGACATTTGCAAGACAGCTAATTATATTAGTTATATGTTATATATAACACTCAGTGACTCTGATCTCCAGTAACAGGTTTATCACACTGCTTGTCATCAGCTATTGCTCATTACACTGTCGCAAATCTTGAATAACACTATGTATCGATACTATCGTGTGACATTAGGTGTGGACAGACAGTCGTTGAGCACTGATACTGCTGTATTCAACGTGTCATTAGAGCACAGTGCATCCGTGTTGTTAGCGGGAAGATATGTTGTTAAACACGACGATACTTTGAAGTTGTGTTCTTGGAGAGGCTCGTGGCAGCATGTCTGTCAGGAGATTCAGATAAGCAAGATAATGTTGAGGATTGTTGTGCAAATGAGCAGGAAATTGAGTTTTCTCTGAGGACATCCCTGCATCATCCTGATAAGACCCCGTTGAGGCCTTACAGTTGCAAGCGTAGGGGTTTGTAATATTGACTGACTGACTGACTGACTGAATGACTGTCAGTCAGTCACTAGAACATTTCCAACCTGTTAACTATTTATGCCACATGCTTCTGTGTTGGATCAGTAGTGAGAAGATTGTCAAAGAGGCATCAAGTCATTGTTAAATACTCACTTCTAACATTAACGTAAAGTGATCCAAGTCCAAGTTCTCCTTCACTGACCACTTCTATTATTTCTTGTCAAATTCAATTGAATTGGGAAATGAAATTTAATTGTATAAGCCAAGGATGACTGATTTGGTTTTGTATGTCTAAATTAGAATTTATGGAAAGGCCCAGAGTGTGGAAAAAAGCAGAGACTCTCTAACAGCACAGCATTAATCCACATTCTGACCAACACCAGCTCTGCATGGAAAAACACAGTCCTCCCATTCATTTGAAAAGGGGCAGTCAGGCGGTGCAGTGTGGGCGCCAACGCAGACAGTTCTTGGGGTTCCTGACAAAACATGCAGAGTCTCCCATCTCAAAACCCGGCTGGCATCCAGCAATGTGCTGCATCAGCCAATCGTATCAAATCTCTCATTTCTGGTGGAATCTTTCACTCGTGAATAGAGTTTATCATGTGTTGCCACTTCCTTGTGATGTTCATGGAAGACAACGCCTGCTGTGCTTAAAGGTTCCTGCAGCTTTAAATCATTGACTTCTTTTTTGTGTTTGTTGTAATTGTTCTGTTATTGGTTCTTGATTAAGTTTAATGTATCTATGTTGTCATGCAAAGATGAGAACAGAAGCAGAATTAAAGCAACATACTCTGCTATTTGTTTTAATGTAAATTTGTAGAAAATAAGGACAAAAGATCTTCAAACATGCATCAGCCTGAGTAATTGTTATTGATTGGTAAAGGATTTTATGAAGCCAAGGGCATTTTTCAGGTCCACAGGTTAGATTTTTTAATTATTGTGTCAATTATATTCATATTTTTTTTTCTTGGCTGATGTTCAAGGCGCACACATCACACTGTGCCATCAAAGAAAAAGTACACATCATAGCAGACAGTTTATTTACCCAGAAAGGCAACAGATCTATTACAGAGTGGGTGCTCATTCCAGTAAAGTGTCCTTTTTTTCTCTCCATTCCTTCCCACACTCATCGGCTCTATTGACCACTGTTTGAGAAAACGTGTCTGCGGCTCAAATGTTGTCATAAACTGGGCTGCATGTCAGCAGAGGTGGAGATTGATTTGGGTGAATAAATTGGCTCATTTTTTACCAGGGGTTGTCATCAATATATAATCTAAAAGCACAGCCTGAAGCTGGCGTGGTTGGGATGTTCACAAGGGTTGGACTGCACCCAGGGGAGCAGGTTTCCCCTTTCCTTTTTTGCTGTTAATGTATGCCACTATGTGTGAAGATTCCACCATCACTCATGATTAACGCCCCCCAGAGAAAGGCACACATAGCACAGAGCACATGCATTCATGGCCAACATAAGACACCTTTAGATTCTGCCAGATCTAAGGTTAGAGGAGACTGAAGGTGTAACGCCATTACATGTTGTGAAACAACACATGCATAGTAGCTCAGTTTATTCATTTTCTTAGTTTTTTATGGGCATATTTATTTGGCCATTTTTGGTCCTTTTAGTCTTTATTATGTTTGTTGTGTTGATTATTATTCATATTATGACTGTTTGGACATTTGTCCCCTGGTGATCTATCTATCTATCTATCTATCTATCTATCTATCTATCTATCTATCTATCTATCTATCTATCTATCTGTCTGTCTGTCTGTCTGTCTGTCTGTCTGTCTGTCTGTCTGTCTGTCTGTCTGTCTGTCTGTCTATCCATCTATCTATTTGTCTATCTGTCTGTCTGTCTGTCTGTCTGTCTGTCTATCTATCTATCTATCTATCTGTCTGTCTGTCTGTTTGCCTGTCTGTCTGTCTGTCTATCTATCTATCTATCTATCTATCTATCTATCTATCTATCTATCTATCTATCTATCTATCTGTCTGTCTGTCTGTCTGTCTGTCTGTCTGTCTGTCTGTCTATCTATCTATCTATCTATCTATCTATCTATCTATCTATCTATCTATCTATCTATCTATCTATCTTCTATCTATCTATCTATCTATCTATCTGTCTATCTGTCTATCTGTCTGTCTGTCTGTCTGTCTGTCTGTCTGTCTATCTATCTATCTGTCTGTCTGTCTATCTATCTATCTATCTATCTATCTATCTATCTATCTATCTATCTATCTATCTATCTATCTATCTATCTATCTATCTATCTATCTATCTATCTATCTATCTATCTATCTATCTATCTATCTATCTATCTGTCTGTTATGTCATTTCAATATTATACACTGGTTCTTTTGTGTTCTGCACATACTATTGTTTGTTTGTTTTGATGCAGATTATGCTGATTTCAGAAGAGTTATGGTATTTCTTTAATTTACCCCTCCTCCCTCCTTCTTTTATCTTTCCCCAAAATATGTCAGGTCTTGAGTGTGACCTTTCTCTCGCTTGTTGATGATTTGCATTCCCCACCTCTTTATTTGTTCCTGCTCTGTGATATGGAGTCACACGGTGTGATCCATATTCAAATATTATTAAAATCAGTTGCTCTGCATTAGCATGTGAAATTGAGGATTTGAAGCCAGGTCGTCTGCATACTGATCAGAAGGACAACCTTCAATGCAGTGAGGGCTGCTATTGCAAATAAATGGGACAGGGTATTAGTAGTTGTCAGGAAAAGAGTGTTTTATATTGTTCCCATAACGGGGTGTTTTTCCATCCATGTAATGAATCCAGCTTTATTCTTAACCCCGGTTGCTTTCAGCTCAGAAAATGATTAGATTCTCTTCACATAAAGAGACACAGCCATGGTGTCACTTTTAGGACAGAATTCCTGTCAAGATGGTGGCTCATTTACACACCACATTTCTTATTATAATTTTGGCAGGGATGAAAGCAAACAAGCGAAGCAGTTTTTCAGAGGGCAGTGGCGTATACGTATCCATTGAGTCCTTGTGAATTTGGAATAACATGTTTTCTCGGAGCAAATTTGATTTGAAGAGCATTATATATATATGTATAGTTTTACAGTTGTATATTAATTTTATATATGTGTGTGTGTGTGTGTGTGTGTGTGTGTGTGTGTGTGTGTGTGTGTGTGTGTGTCTTTTTGAAATTACGTTGGTAGTTCAATAAATGAATAATAAATAAATCAATAGACAAGCTGTCAGTAAAGACAAAAAATATATAATTTACTATCTGACTTGAATCTTTGGATGACTCAGAATGCTCAAATGTGGCATTTATATGCTGCAACATACACAGTAAATATCCAGTTTATTTTACTGGTAAACCAGGGCTTCTTTTTGAAATTCTGTTTTGCTCATTAGTGTGGTAGTGTAGTAACTGCCCTAATATGTATAGGGTTTATCACTTTTTTTCATTCTGTGTCAGCATCAGCATGGAACAAGCCATGAAACACATTATTATTATTATTATTATTATTATTATTATTATTATTGTTGTTGTTGTTGTTGTTGTTGTTGTTGTTGTTGTTGTTGTTGTTGTTGTTGTTGTTGTTGTTGTTGTTGTCAATTATTGTAACTGAACTGTGCCGAAAATAAGTTATTTGCATTCATGGTCAACCACTGCTCAGGTGTCTTGGTGTCCTTATTTCTCCTCTCCTTTTCCTTGACATAGCATACCAGCTGAGACCTGCTCTTTACAGAAAGGTCTGATTTTATTCCACCAACTGAAGCAGAGGTAAGGAGGGACAGAATTGATTGTTGCAGGCCAAATTGAACCTGTGTCGAGCTGCAGGCCACCCCGAGATAAAGCCTCTGACGCTGTCTGCTGTGTTTATCATCAGGTGGCCTTTTCTGTGTGTGCAATGCAGCGATTTTGATGTGTTAAATCATAATAGGAGAGCCACCATTCTTTGGAAAGGCTGCCAATAAAAGAACAGACAGTGGGCATTATGTCCCATGTCTGCCCATTATTGCTTTGCACTAGGAGAAACATCAGCCGCAATTTAACTGTGTGTCAGTGTCGTGCAAGTTTGTAGGTTCATAGTGGGAAAGTTTTAAATGCGATGCTCTCGAAATTGTTTACATTTGATGTTACTGTGAGTCTGTGACAAGAGAAACAAGCCGTTGCCTTTGCAGCCATAGCTGGACTGTCTTGTTTTCTGCATTCCCTACAATTGAGTCAGTTGAAGCTTTTTTCTCCATTTTTTTTTTTTTTTGATTCAATTGATTTCATTCTATTTGTTTGTCTTGATTTCATTCTATTTGTTTGTCTATTTGAGAAGTCTGTGTAGCCATGTCCTAGTGTATAGCAATCCATCCGGTCATTTTACTGCATCAACAGTCATATTAGTGTGGAAACTGTGTTCATGAACATGTCTGTGAAGGTTCTCAGTCATCCAGGTCATGGTAATTTGCGAGGTTAAATCACAAACAACTGGAATGACTTGTTTAGTATGTCGACATTTTCCATTTTTCTACGTTTGTGTGTATCCCAACGACATGGCAACAACATAATAGTTGTGTTAGATTAGGTTTTTACAGATTCACTTTGTTCAAATACATCTCTATTATATATATTATATATCTATTATATATATTTTGCTTGTCAGCAAAAATGTTTTTGTGTTATCCCCTAAGCCTTCTCCCTCCTTTCACTGTATGCGAGTCTAGAACCTTGTTCATAGTGTATTTTGCTTTTAGCCTTTAGACTGGAATGTTCTCCATCAGTGCATTCTCCCAGTGTGCGCCCCCTCTGCTCAGGGTCCTAGGAGTCTGTTCCTACTGCGAGTCGGTGTTGTCCTCTGTGTACTCAATCAATTGTTGCACCACTTCTCGTCCAGAATCATCATCACACCAACACATATTATTTTTTTTTCAAATTTTCCCTTTAGGAAAGACAGTCACATGTTTGCCTTTGTGCTGTGTTCCCAACATGACTCGATCGTCAGACAGCAGACATGTCCAGAAACTGTTTTGATGCTGGATATCATTTGGTTCATTTGCTCTTCCAGATGTGCTCAGACTAGGACATGCATCTTTATGATTTGGGACTTTAGGGCCAGAATTTGATTCCGTCCTTGCAGCAGGAAGGACATGAACCACATACTGCCATGAAGACCTCTTGTTGTCGGCCAACTTCCATGCCCTGCTGTCTCCTTCACTCACTGACTCATAGTGTTTAACATGAACCGATAACGTGCCATATAAAAATATGTGTGGGTTATCTTGCCTGCGCTGAACTGAAGAGCACCAGGAACGCTCCTGTATCTAACTCAGCAGTTCAGTCATTAAATGTAACGTATGTGAATAAGAAAAATGAATGTATAAAAAATCCAGCTTTCCTACCCATAACTGACACCACTGAAACATTGTCTAAAGGCAGTATACTAGTACAAATTTGCCCAGAGCAAAACCTTCTCTACAGTGACTTAAATGGTATTGATAACGATTTGCCTCAGGATCTGTTTTACAAACACACCCCTCGTAATTTGAAGGTTCATATTTTCATAGTGACCTATATTCAGAGAGAAGGACTGTATATTCAGAGCGGTGACAGCGTTTAGAGCAGCCCAAAGCTGTTGGTTATCACAATAGGCTGATTGGCTGCAAGCTCCAAACCCCCTGAAGTCACGGCTAAATGGAAGCACAGAGTGAGGCAGCCTGTGGCTAGAAGGCAACCGCGCAAACTCAGAGCTGTTTGCCTCTCGCAGTTCTTTTCCCCAATTGTTTCTGTCGCTCCACCTGCATGTGCAACCTGAAAAATCTCAACTATCTGAAGCTTTCAGAGGCAATTGTTCCTGTAACGTGCTGCATTTACTGACAGTATCCTCTTTACTGTTTGACTTCCTGTGGACTCACTTTTTATATACTATTTTAAGTTTCTATATAAGTTTCTTATAGTATCATGGAAATGAGATTCATGTATATAAATCACTATGAAAGTCATTTTGCTTTCAAACATTTGTATAGATAGTTATTTGTCAGCAGCTTTGCTGTGTTTTCATAGGGAGTCGTGTGTTGCAGTCACGTCTTCAAAATAGAAAAAAATGACATAATGTCAGTAATGAGGCATCCCTGTATTTTTATTACATAAACTGAGCTGTGATCCAGTAGAAGATAAGATACAGGTGTAATTCATTATTATTTTTTTTATATTTGTAGGTCATCTCATTCCCTCAAAAGTACATAAAACATATGCTATTGAAATTTCTTATTTATTATTCTGTGTGTGTGTGTGTGTGTGTCTGTGTGTGTCTGTGTGTGTGTGTCTGTGTGTGTCCATTCCGACCCGTATGCTTACTGTCATGCACTGATGAGGTTGACTGTCTCACTCAGATCGCTCAGTTTCCCACCTGTGTAATGTCGCTTTCATGTTCCTCAGCCAGTTCGTTTTAATTCACCTCATCACTCAAAAGTCCCAGTTACCGTACAGATGAGTTTAAGGATTGCCTGAGGTGTTAATGGCTCAGCAATCAAAAGACACGCTGATGCTCCAGCCACATGAACACCGAACATGTGTTTTTTTAAACACCTGATGAGTCTTACTAGGTTTCATGCCCAGTGAAGTCATGATTGCTATTATCTAAATGAAGACAAATCGATTTGGTGGGAGATTTGATCTGACCTTTCTCTCTGGCCACAACATATGAATCACCCTGTGTCGTCGTTATTAGTGTGGTGTAGGGGCACAGCCATTCCTAATTTAGGCAGTTACATGTAGGTCACAGCTCCGCTACAAGCAGAAGTAGAGCGCATCGAGTACATATGACAAGCAGTCTTACCGTTCTTTAGAAACTGTCTTTCCATCTGTCTTTGCACGTAGTTCTGACTTAACGTGTTTCATTCACTTCAATTTTTAAAGAGTTTCTGAGGTGAACTGTTGTTTTGATGTGTAAATAGTCACTGGCAGTCTTGTCACTCTGGTACAATGAATGCGCCCAGGGATAGACGTGACATGGATTTGCTACGTTAGACTGAGGACTTCACCTTCAACTGAATAATTAAACCTGTATTCTTGATGCCACTGCCAAATGTCTTGTACACAGCTCTCCATCCTCCAGTCAGTCTGTTTAATGTATTCAACTCCCTGTCTGTCCTCTGCTCCACTTCTGTAGCTAAGGAGCTAACATAACTCATCTCATCTGCATCGGAAGATAAAACCAATATGCTGAGGGGATGCGACCTATCATCTGACAGATTCCTCTTCAGTGTGACTGCAGCAAGACATCTTCCGTCCTTTCTTCCTCAATGAACATACAATTTCTAAACACCTAAAATCGTCAATCATCAGGAATGCCAGATGTCAGACAGCAGAACTCCTAAAAAGGTGAAGGATTGCTGACTCACTGGATAGATAAGATAGATAGATAAAGAATGATCAAGAGCTGTTGTTTCTTATCACTGGACTGCAAGAGGGTGAGCTCACCTGGTCTGATGTGATGTCCAGTCAGAATGGACTGGGAATTGTACTCTTTTCTGATTGGTTGGCAGTCGTGTGCTAACACCATTTAATGTACACGTAGTTCAGCTCTTGGTTAACTTTTCTAATATCCATCCGTGGCACAACCTGTTACATTGGCAACATTAAACAGCTGTCAGCAGTAACATCAACTGGACATTTGACGAGGAAAACAAGCACCCGACGAGAGTTAGGGCTGGATAACACATGAAGACATGAATAAATGATCTCATTTCTGTTTCTTTGGCAAATGACCAAGTGGGTTAATCAACATGTAGGTGTGCGTTTGACCGTTTCAAGGCACTTTATGGAGACAAACCACCCTCGTCAGAGCGCAGCTGTCAGCGTTCAAAATGACTGGACATTTGATGAGCTATTTCTTTCAACTTGTTGGGAGAGTACAAGAATTTTGATGAGACGGGTGCGCAGGTGTGAGTTAAACGGTTTTAAGGTGTGACGCGAGGGTGAATAACCAACCGTTACGGCTTGTTTAACACAAGAAAACAAAAACTTAATGATCCCATTTCTGTTTCTTTGGCAAATGACCATGATATAAGCAGGTTAGTCAATGAATAAGTGTGTGTATGTGTATGTGAATAGGTGTGTGTGTGTGTGTGTGTGTAAAACCGTGTTGTAAGGTGCTTTCCAGTTTTGGTGTGGTGTTTCTGAGTGAGGATGTGTGAGCAGGCTCAGGAACTGGGCCTCAGTTATTGTTGGGTGAAGAATCTGAGATTATATTCCAGTAATTGTCCAGGAATCCTGTTCCTCTTTTCAAGAAATGGACAGGGGAATAGAATAATTACATTTCTTTGTTGTTTTTTTAACCGCTTTATTTCTTTAGTCCAAATGAGTTTTAGTGGATATAACAGACAGTTGATTCACAGTAATTTCACTGTCATCCATGTTGTATTTGAATAATACTGAATATTGTATTTTTCCTCCTGTACGAGGCATTTCTGTGTCTGCTCAGACAGAGAAAGGCCCTAGTTTAAAAGTACTATACTGTAATGGGAAACCAGTTTAAATAATTGGAAATAATAACGTAAGAGGTATTACTTTTCTGAGCATTAATGGTACTGAAATATAGATCAGCTGATCTTGTCTCACTCTCCCTCAAGTTCATTCCAATTTCTGGCTTCATTTGATATGAATGTTATTATTTGTTTTTCTTTTGTTAAATGTTAAATGGCAGTAATAGCACAAATAAACTATAAAACAAACAAGAAAAAGTGAACGTAGAATGCAAATGATATTAATCCAAACTGTCAAACTGCCACCTGAAACAAACTGACGTGTCTGTCAAAAGGATGTTCCATTATTTTATTTTATTGACCAAAGCCGTGATATGTGTTCACTGATCCTGTCAGTTTCACTATAATTAGAAATGGTGATTGAAGGAACTAAATGGCTTAATTGCCGTTGGAGCAGAGGGAGGCAAACACACAGCTTGAGTCATCACCCTCTCTCGTTCTCCTCTAA
>CAAKHB010005666.1:44576-70936 GCA_901007665.1 Aeoliscus strigatus | reverse complement strand
CCCTCCCCTGCCTCCCTCATTTCTTTCTTTCAAGTATTCTCTCTGCACCGTTCATCTCTGTCGTCCACACCCCCCCCCCCCCCCCCCCCCCCCCCCCCCCCCCCCCCCCCCCCCCCCCCCCCCCCCCCCACACACACACACACACACACACACACACACACACACACCACATGTGTGCACACAGACCTCGTGATGGCACAAAGACACAAGGACATTGGCAAATGATAAGTAAACACTTGTCATATTCATAGTCTCAAGAGTCAATGAGCATTCATAATACATTTATTTTCTGGAAAAAAAAATGTTACTAATGAACATTGATTTAAGTGACTTAAGAATTTGACTGTGTCAGAAAGTGAAATGTTTTTGTCGAACATGCCTGTATGAAAATCCCCTCCGCCTGTCTGATAACAATGCCTCTCACAGAGGGAGCTCTTGAGCTAGAAATCGGAACAGAAAGACAAATCACTGAAGGGAAAGGAAAGAGAGTCTTTGAAAATAAGAGAAAGAGCAGGGACTGAAATATAGGATGGAGGAGAAACATGACAACTACTGTAAGCACGATGGTTTGAATGTGACTGTGGATGAAGGAACAAGAGGAGGACCTACCGTCCCTTCTTCACAGCCACATGACCTTGATAGTATTTGTCATGAAACGTCACTCACACCTTCCAAAAGGCTTGTTCCCTAGAAATTAGAACGAAAAAGAAACAATAATAATTGTCACCAAGCAAACTGAAATGTAAGTGTTACGGTAGTGTATCTACTGCGTAAGTCAAGTATAATGACTGTAGGTGAGGCGTTTAATTTGACTGAACCGAAGCACGCAGGTGAAATGAATCAGGGTCACCGTACTTTGTCCTCATGTGTTTATTGGAGGTGCATGCTCTGCTTCTCATTGATTGGATTTCCTTTCTGCCTTGCAGACCCTCAAGTCTTACATAAACAATATTTGCAACAATAAACTATTAAAGACAAGTACTTTTTGCTCAGCACAACACACATTTATGTGTTTGTGCTTCTTTTCTCACTCCTAAGAAACGTAAAGGGGCGATAGGATAGAATTATTACATGGTTTTGAAAAAAGAAAAACCTTCAAAAATGTCTAGTTCAGAGGAGTATATGTGGCAGGGCGTGGTGATTAACACACACACTGTCAGCCATTCACATCATTGGTCTGACATGACCCTGTGTGAGTGACCTGCATTAAATCACACCATTGACTGCCGGAGAGGTGATGATTTAATGCTGTAATCATGTAGTCCTTCGTGGTAGTGTTGTACTAGATTGTGTTATAGAGTAAGTGTTCATCATACTCTGAACCTTTCTCTTTAAAGGCCTCACGCTTCCTCTTTATGCTAATACACAAGTACAAGTACATTTACGTGGCTCATTCAAAACTGAGGTTGAGATGGAAATAGTTGTTGGTCAAGCAAGCACATGCCACATGATCTTTAGTTGTACATGTGGTAATGACAAATGTTTGTCATTCAAAATGCTGCATCATAATGAAATTGTTATCATTTCTGGCCCCGCCTTTAGCAGAGCTGTTTTTTTTTTTTTTTTTTTTTTTTTTTGCCAATAAGCAAAGGTTTTCGGTTTCCTGAATCCAGTAATGTCAAGTGAAGTGTGTCCCGTAGGGGTGTCAGGTGAAATAGCCTTGGCTACGTGATAAGGTGCAACTTTGAAGTTATAAATGAGGTTAGAGGCATGAGTCAACCTCTGCAGGCTATTATGACCGCAGCCACCGCCGCACCCCCATCGCTGAGCCTCTCTGCTGTCGACAACACACATAACATACACACACACGAGCGATGTCCTTATGCTGCCTCCAGAATATACTGGAAATGATACCAGAGACGGTCCATCTGTTCATTTGCCTCGATAAGGTAAAAAAGCAGAGTTCTCCCTCAAAACGATGCTGCAGCTGAAAGTGTTTTTTCAACAACAGCTCACTCATTCAGCAGCACCGTTCCTGCTGATAGGTGCACGAAGCAAAGTGCATTTTTTTTTTCCATCGCACCATGACACCAAGAAACATGTCATCGCAACATCAAAGATTTTGAAGAAAAAGTGAGTGAATGTCAAGCATTTAGTTGGCTGACTGTCAGGAGAGAGGAGGTAAACCACTGTGCCGCTGTGAGTTCAGTATTATTTTATTGCAGAGGGCAGAGACCCACAAACGACACCTCGTCCTGACTGATTTCCTCACCACTTCCTGGGGAATTGTCATCACCCCCAGGTCAATGTCTAAACTTTCCCATGCATCAAAATATATTGTAATTGACTCCATTTGTAATTCCTCAGGAGATCTGGCACTGGGCTGCAGCTCTGATGGCTGCCAAAAGCAATAAAGTCTCACAGACATGACCCCCATTTTAAACAAGGCCTCCTCCTACATTTTTTTTTCCTCGTTTGTGTGTCATGCAATATTTTAATCTTTAAAACTTTTCATAATACTGACAGTATTATGAAAAGTTTTTATTGTGCATGTCCTTTAAAAAAAAAAAAAAGATATGTTTCTAGTACTGATGTAATTGATGTAATTGCGGTAATTAACAGCCAATGTATGATAGTATGATTTGATATATTTGGTATATTTCAAATATAGAGACCTCATCAACTTACGATTTCAGTTAAATTTTGTAATGCAGCATGTGAATTCAATTAAATTATGTTCGCTATCAATTTTTTAATTATTAGTTCCATTTGATGATTTGATGAGTCTGTGATTATTACTGTATTTGCAGATGAACCATTACCTATTTGAACCTGATGCTTTTGCTTTAAAAGAATGCATCAGTAATAATCAGCAGGCTAAATCCCTCATTAATTTAACAGTTCTGCTACATGGAGGATTTAGGGGAAATGTGAATTAAAAAAAGAAATAGAGCAAAAGTAAAAAGGATTTAACCTTTTTATGTGCATGCAATTAGCACAACATTGATGGGAAACGATGAATGTTTGTGCCTAGTTTGGATTTGTGTCCACACTGTGCATCAACATTCACAACGAAGACATTGTTGGCTTTCTGGTGTAATTGTAATTATCTTATTCCCTCTGCAATGTTTCATCATGTAATTACATACAAATAGATAAGTACCTTGAAATGCCGTATTCAACAGCACAGTTCACCACTGACAGTGAAAAGAAGAATTGGCAGCGCATCATATTTACAGTTACTGCAGCACAACAGGCTTTCTTCAGTCTTATCTCTGCATGATGCTCCCTAAATGTACTCATTTGCATTTTGGTGTTTTTAACATCACATGAGCTCAGGTTATCAGAAGAAACAATGTGATTGTTTTGTCACAGCAACCATATCAATTTCATTCCTGCAACTGGAGCGTCTTTGATTCCTGCTGAAAGGGGAACACAGATCCTGTTTGTCCTTTTGTCTCTTTCCTCTGTCGCACTCTTGTCTGCCTCTCTGTATTTCCTATTTGCTCTCAGCAGCAGCTACATATAAAAGACAAAGCATTTTTAGAGAAGCAGAATGGTTTGAATACGTCTGTTAAAAACATACTAGTATTGATTGATTACCATGTATTAATAACCAGTTTCCCAGTAATGTGATGAATATCTGGTACAGTAATTACTGTACGTCAGACCACTGACACCAGTCAAATATCTTACACAACACAACATCTGGACTTCATTGACGGATGTACTGTGCACGTCAGCACAATAAAGAACTCCATCCCTAGCCAGCACTCTTTAGTACCTCCTCCACAGGTTTTGGAGGAGGTACTAAAAAAAAAAAAAAACGTACCAGGAACCAGGAACTACACTAAAGGCGGGTACATGTGCCAACAGAAATGCAAAAAAGCCAGGTTGAGTGGTGGGTAATGGAGCTGTGCTGGAACCTTGTCGTGGGAAAGCACCAGTGATGATAAGCTGGTGTTTGTGGATGCGATTGGTCTGACAGTCTGAAATGTGGAACACAAACTCGAGCTGGAACATTGTGGTGGAAAAACGGCAGGAGAGGGTGGAAACAACGGGCGCATATGATCCTTTGAGGACGTGTTGATCCAAATTAGCACAAAAATCCAGTAAAAATGACCATATCCCTCAGTGAACAAAGTCAAGGAGACAAAACGTTTCTGAAGTGTTCCCAATGGGCCGTTAAACCCTGCAGAGGATGGAACAAAACCATGTTGCCGCTAGAGTTTAGTTGGATCAAGGCATGTGACAGAAGCAGATGAAAGCACAGTGGCAGTGAACAGATAATTAGCGTTGTTAGGATCCAGGAACTTCGAGGGCTCAGCCCACCAATGTGTGTTTCTGAGTAGAATGAAAGATGTGACACTGTGCTGTCTGAAAGGAATCCAGTTAGGTGCCGAGGCTGGCTCGCTACATGAAAGTAAAATAAAAATAGGGGCTCAATCTCATTGAACTCAGCAGCATTGGTAGAACCTGAAGACAGAAGAACCTTGATGTTTATAAAACTGTCAAACACTAGATTATTACTGTTTGTTATTTAGGATATTGTCTGACTGCAGTGGCAAAGATTCCGCTGCCAGGTTCTTATTCACCAATTCACCAATTCACTACAGAATTCACCCCTTCTATACAAAGGTACACTGGCTGTTACTGTGAATTCTGCAAATTTGCAAATGTTTTATGTTTTTTTTTAACAAAAACAGGTTAGTAGCACAGTTTGTTTTGGAGTGGACCACTAGAGGGGTGACACAGGGGTGCAGTGGTTACCACTGTCGCCTCATAGCGAGAAGATACCTGGTTTGATTTCTGGTCTGGGGGTGCTCTTCCAGTGTCTGTGTGGGTTCTCTCCAGGTACTCCAGCTTCCTCCCACCTCCAAAAGCATGCTGAGGTTAATTTGTCACTCTAAATTGCCCGTGGGTGTGAACGGTTGTCTGTCCTTCACGACAAACTGGAAACTAGTCCAAGGTGTATCCAGTCTGATCGGCTCCAGCACCACCGGAGCAAATGGGAGATCATGAATGAATGAATGAATGAATGAATGAATGAATGAATGAATGAATGAATGGAACAGAAGAAACAGTGTATGGAAGTTGATCATTTGTTTTGCTTTTAAAACCAAAAAACGGCCAACTCTGTTTACTGTTGACGCCAAAGCGTCCGACGACTGTTCTTCATCATCTGCAGCCATCGATGTTGTGCACACAACCGCTTTGACGGCGCAGCATTGTCGTTAGTCCTTTAAGCCCCGCCCACATACTCTGTAGATGGCTCTGAGCCCGCCTGTATCAGATGGACGGATGTGGTTGGTCTTCTCGGATTTTGGGCAGAGTTAATGAGCTCCAACAGTTTGTGTCCAGAAGGACCTGCAGAGTTTCGCTGGCAGTACGTCTGGATATCCAGGCTGCCATAACGTTGTATGAAATTGTGTTTTAGAGGTGTTTTGCAGTTGTTGATGAGGTGATGGATGGATGGACAAACTTTAAACGACATATTTTATGCGATGTTGAGAGCAGCATTCAAAATGAACCCCAATTTCATTTATAGCCTTTGGCAGCATCACAAGAAGCGTCACATTGAAGGAACTGTGATTGATTGGGCATTGTGAGCGGAAGAGTGACTTACCATGGCGGTAGGAGGAAAGAGTAAAGCTTAATGTTCTTTTTTTGTTGTTATTAAATGAATGAATAATGTCTGTAGCCAGACCTATGGAGCTAGTGACTGTGACTATAATGTTTTCATGCATATGTTAAATGTTTGCCCTGTGTCTTGTATGTATCTATGTTTTATCCCTTCTGTATCTTTTAACATCTACAGTTACCGGTATTTCAAAGTGCAGTTCGATTCTAACTTGAGATATTTATTCCTGTATGTCATTGGAGTATACTGGCAGGCTTTGCTGACAGCAGTAATTACGGTATGTTGATATGTGTGAGCACTGCTATCTGTCTGAAAAGGCCTAATATACAGCGCCCTGCATCCCCTCTCATTCTCTATAAATCTGCCTTCAGAAGACAGTGTGTCTGTGTTTTGTCCCATGAAATTAGCACTAGTTATTTGTGTGTTATTTTCACTAATGATATCCCAAAAGAATCCACTCTATGTAGACACAAGATTATTCAAGCAAAATAGTAGTAATATTATTGTCTTTTTCTATGAAGAACATAATATGACCTTTGACACCAAGACATACCCCAGTGATTTGTGTGCAGATTTGTTTTCATGCTAGTGTGCCTTGATACTAATCACCATTGAAACAAAGACTTTTTTTTCCCTTATTATTTGACCTCCTTAGAGTCTGTTTGTTGACCATCGTGATGATGAAAATCATTAAATCTGACCAATTCATGATCTAATATTACTCATGCTACACACATTACACACTGAATGATGAAAACCGCCCAAAACAAACAGTCATGTAGCTGTATTTCTTATCTTGCATCCATCCTTGCTATTCATTTTCCTTTTTCCTACCCACCCAGATCACGGTAACACAAATTACAGAGGCCCCATCAGTAGATAACACAGTAAACAGCTCTCACTGTCATGATGACGAGGTGGAGGGATTTATGAATCTCCCAGTCACCCTTATCGTATGTGTGAACTATCAAATGGGAATTCCTTTTAAATTATTTTTTCTATGTGCTGAAGGTTGTTTCATTGTGCAGGGAGCGCATACAATCTCACCATCCAATTCTATTGTCAGAAAATGAGAAAAAGAGCAAATCCAAGCGAAGGAATTGATGTACAGCAAGACAAGGTTGACCCTTGTGTTACTGAGGCCACTTCTCTTGACAGCTTGTCTATTTCCCCAATCCTCAGTCCCTTAGCACTTCAATTACAGTTCAATGGACAGTTTGATGGACTAACCTTGCAGATGTGGTGTAGCATACATCCCCATAGCATATCGCTAAGACTAGCTGCGTACTCGAGTTCATTATTAGAAGCAGATGTGAGGGGAAACCTCACATTGATATTGGCAGGTTTTTTCTCACATCACCCAGAGAATAGACCTGTCAAATTCATGGGGGGGGTTTCTCATACATACATCAGTTTCTCAAACTGATGTATGTATATGATATAATATATAGAAATTTGTAAAACAAACACAGAAGCAAGCAAATGTATCCTTTATTGTTGGTGCTGAATGTAGGATAGGATAAATGTATTTGTTTTTGTTGTTGTTTTTAATATAATATAATATTATTACATGAAAATATATATTGTGTATTTATCATATTATTATTATTGTTATTATTTGTAATAATCTGTGTATTTGATTGACTCCATGAACCCTATAAAATGTGAGTTTGTTTGGTCATAAATTAATTTGCATAAAGAGAACTCTGTGAGTGAATATAGGACTGAAAATCTGATACCCATAATATGACGTTTAAAGGGTAATTATCATTATTATGGTTATTATTATTATGTTGTTATTATTATAAGAAGTATTTCTGAATAACTGTATACTCTGTATATGTGTATGCAAGTGTACGCTGTGCGTCGATAGGACTAAAGCCTGAACAGCAGTCTAACATGGGAGTGCATCAGTGCTCCTGTCCCATTTGATCCCATAAGACTCAGCTCACTGTTTGAAGTCTCAACTTGAAAAGCCGGATCTGAATACTGTGGATTCTGCAACAACTCTGAAAACAGTGATTACAGACTGATTAATGAGCGGACACACACACACACACACACTCACACTGTCCTTCTTGGCTACACCGATGGCTCGCTGATATCCTTTTTGCTTATCCTTTTTTCCATTTGGTTTTGCTGTGTTTCATGTATGTGTTTCTTCTTTTACAGTGTCAGCTGAAATCTTGAAAAGTAGTTTGACCACCATGGAACGTCACATCCAGAGGCTCGAGAACGACATTGAGAACTTCCCCAAAACAGAGGACCAACAAGATAAGTTTGTGGAAAAGATGTCGATATCCTTTTCTGATTGTGTTCAACACACATTTTACGCGTGTTAAAACATTCCATGTCTGACTGTTTCGTTGATGGTTGTGACAAAAGTGTTGGTGCTCTGCCTGGCACCAGTAAGCTGTTTAAGTCTCTTGGTGTGATCGGTGGCACCCAAGGGAACTTAGGGAGTGGATCTGGCCGCCCTGCTGTGAGATGATGATCAGATCTCCCTCTTCACTCCTCCCTGGGTCCCTTGAGTGAAATCATGCCTGTGGCTATTTTTACTGCCGCCGCTGCCTGCCCCCTGGGGGAGTCTAATAGGAGCTCTAGCCCTTCGCACCAACTTATCACCTATCCCTGATTTCATCTCAGGACCGGCCACAGGCCTCTCCGCACAGCCATCCGTGCACTATCTCCCCTCGTGGCACCTCTCCTGTTTCGATAACAGAGTGTTTCACTTAAACCCGAGCATATCTGTTCCCAAATTGAATTAGCAATGGCTCTGTAGTTTCGTGGGTGCCTGAACTGTGTAAGTTTGATCAATGGTGGAAACCAAGTCTGATATCCTATGACTTGGTAAAAAAATCTGTCAGTCTTCTGTTGTTGGTTTATTGAAGAACAACTTGAACATGTGAGTAGATGTCTCCATAGGCTCGGCACTCACATGTTAAACATAACGGAACCTGTTTTCCTTCCCTTTGTGACTCGCTCTGAGTCGCAGAAGAGCAATGGCCACTGCACACAAACTCTGCACACAAGAACCGATTTAAATTTGTGTAATTTACACACAAAAAAAAAGAAGACGACCTCCCTGATGGCATCTCACTGGCAGAAGAGGCAGGCGAGAAAGCTGCTCTTTCCCCTTGATGTCAGTATTGATTCCCAGTCTCCTTCGAGAACTGGAGGCTTGAGTGAGAGGAAATGGAGAAGTGTAGATATACTGCAGCTTGGCTCTCCCTCTAAGTCGGGAGTTCCTCCCCTGAGAATGGCAGTGAGAGGTTGGCTGGCCATGACCTGCAGCACCCCACTTCCTTCTCGCTCCCATTTTCATTCCTTCCAAGACTGAGTATCAGCGCCAGAAAGGAGACTGATTCATGATTTTATAATAACAACATCTAGATTGACTTGCTCTGTTTCAGTTACGCAGCTGGTTTTATTTTGTGAGTTGTAATTAGTTCTGAATCTGGTGCAAATACAGTTGTGTTATTGTTTGATTGTGTTTCACATTGGGTGTTGTCCCTGATTTGATGATGGTTTTGTTGGTAGTGAGCATAGGTTGTCGTCTAATCTGTTCTGCACAACGAAGTCCTAGAACAACAACAGTGTGGAATACAGGGTTGTGTATTTTAGGTTGACATGTCCGCTGGAACACAGAAGACAGCTGAGTCAAGGCATGCGCACCTTTTTTTAAACTTTTCCTTGGGATTAGAAAAAGGATGTTGTTTCTTTGAAGCGTGACAGATAGAAGAAAAACAACAGCCAAAAGTCATGCATTTGATGCTCGAGCAGCCCTGAAAAGTTAGACGAACCTCTGCTGTCTTCACTGTTTGGGCACTTTGATGAATCTGAAGTATCTGCGTGTGTGTGTGTGTGTGTGTGTGTGTGTGCATCTTCATAATAATTTCAAAAAGTCAATGCAATGTTAATCTTTATTTGTGCAGCTTTGGAAATTTACAACAACTGAAAATATATTGAAAAAAATATTTGTAATAATCTTCCATCTTTGTCAGTCAGCTGATACTAATTCCAGGGAAAAGATGTTTTTCGTGAAACTGTACGTACAGCAAAGGGTGGTGGCTTTGAAAGCACTTTGACTTTATGATTTCATTTTGCTTTTACCATTACTGTCGTAATATATGCAAATGACCGGAGAGGCTGTTTGTTCAGCAGTTTAGTGATCTCTATCCGTCAGAAGAAATGGGCACCTACAAAGGCTGTAGAGTTGAGTCACAGGCCCCGAGAGAGCCCTATTTCACCAGAGGCGAGAGGCTGCCCCACTCACACACTCACACACACACACACACACACACACACACACACACACACCTTTCTAGAGCAGAGGGTTTGAGAGCAGGACTCTGCATACTAGAATATTAATAAAAGTGATGCAGTTCAATAGGGATGATGAGAGACCAGGCTGAACCTTGATGGATGCATGGACATGTCCAATACATCTCCCCCGTTCCTCTAAATGCCTTCACTCAACCTCCTGCTATTTAGTTAACACTTTATTTCCCAGAAGGCATGAGTCAGAGCACATAGTGACAAGGAGCCGTCTTCCTGGACCAATGTCAAGATACGGTAGATAGGGTGTATAGATTGAACTATGAAAAAAATATATATATTTCTGCTGTTTGTGCTCATTTTTAACCGGTGTTTGTGTGTATTTGTGTGTGCTGAAGTCATTAAGTTGAGGTGTTCCTTCTACAAGAGCTTCACCCGAAGGCTGAAGGCATCAAATGTGTCCTTTTCCAGATAGTCATAGACCAGACAGCGTCATGTGACTAATGACGTCATTGAATTGTTTAAAACGCAGCCATAATCTTCCTAAACCATCTCTAAACACTCGGTCATCATCTCTGGAGTCGGTCGGGGCTCATCCCCACAACTCTAGAAAAATGTACACATGGACTACTTTCTCCCCTGAAAACATGTTAATGTGATCAAATGTCAGTGGAGCAGCTTTGAGCCTTTTTCTTCCTCTGCTGTTACAATGTCTTCCACCTCCTTCAAAGTGACACGTAGCACCCACTGCTGCTGCGGAGGAAAATTACATTTGTGGAACATCGTCAGCAAAATTCGGGTGACGGCATTTTGTAAAAGCTCTTTTTGTGTTGTTTTGTTTTTGTTTTTTTCAAGGCAGACTGAATGTTTTGTTCGGTGACGTGCATTGGTTAAACAGGTTGTTTATGATCTGATGATGTGAAGTGACTCTGTAGCCTCAAGCGAGGATTGTGCACAGGTGTAGCATTCTGCCGCTATCAGCACCAGACCCTTACAAACACATGATAAAATAAATGGCTGTTAGTAAAACACCTCTGTTTAATACACTCCTGAGTGTAAACTGCAGAGAAAACACAGATAAAAGTGTTGTTTTTTTCCATGAGGAGACAGTATCACCTCCTTCCTATTTCTGTTTTTTGTTATTGTTCATTGAATGAGTGATTATGGGCAATTATCTCAGGTATTATCAGATAAGAAATAAGCTCTGTGTTTGACTTTTAGTTTGAGTAGATCCACAGGAAATAATAGTTTTCATGTCAATGCAGAGTGTTTTGCATGGCTACAGTTTAATTGTTCCAACAGCTAAAGACTTGTGAAACATCTCGCCATGGAGACCATTGGACATACAATCACTGTTTTTTGTCAGTGTCTGCTACCGGACGTGTTCGCTGCCAGACAGACGACCTTCTTGGTGCCCTCTGGTCGTAAGAGGGAATTCTCATGGAGTTGGCCAATGAGTGTCTTGTTAGGCTGTGACACCCGGCCTGATGTGACGGCTCCATTAACCAGTAGAATAGGCCGGCTGATGGGAGCTCCCAGGAGTAGAAGGGGGTGTGCCATCACGGCACAGAAGGTACATTAGTGATGAAAGCTGGATCAGGGTCAGCAAATGATTGAAAGTAATGATCTTAGCAGGAATATGTTTGTTTAGTTAATCGAGTTCTTCATATTTATGTGTGTGTGACGGCTCCTCTCCATTGGCTCAGGTCTCTGCTGATTATTTCATGTACATGTAGGGCTTAGGACCTGGGGGCAGCAGCTCCAATCAGCACCTCATTACTTCCCCAAAAGGCCTGGGCTTAGTACAGGGTAATAGACAGAAGCCCAGCCGTCCTCATTTGTTATGGGCTCCTGGGTTTGATGCAAAGCCCCCCTGGAGCACTTGTTGCTGAACTCTAATCCTGCAGTAGACACCAGCCACGCTTCCCTGCCATCCCCCTTCTCCATCGTCATGGCTCATGATTTCACTTTCATTTGATGTTTTAATGAAATCCCTGAGACTCAGTTGAACGGCAGGCCCATTGTTGGCAAATTATTCGATCCAAGGCAAGTGCAAGGGAAACATGACCTTTTTTTTCTGTGCAGTAAATAAGCCACCAAAACGGGTTGCAGTGTTTTTAAGATCCAAACCGACATTAGATGGTAGTCGATTTGAATGAGCAGGTAATATCCATGGATACAATATACTAGTGCTGACACAGCAGCTGCTGATTGTACAATGAATGGCAAAATGGAGAACATGCATCCAGCTCGTGTTATAGTAGGAGCAGCCGTTATGTAAATGGGAGATATTGCTTCTGCCTGATTCCAGTGATAACACACTTTTGATTGATCTACCCCTGATGATATTATTTTCCATTTTGTCTTGTGTTCCATTTGCAGGTGCTTCTGGATCCTTTTTTCATTGTTGTTGAACTTATAAGCGTATGACATCGATCAGCTTGTGTATTATAACAGCACAAGCCTTCTTCCTGAACTCCTGTCAGTGGAAGCCTTGTATTTATCTATCTCTCCATCCCGTCTGTTCCCAGGACAGATAAGCCGTATAATCCGTCCAGCATGTTCTGGCCACAGGACGTCCAACGATTTGGACGCACCCTGCTCAAGATCTGAATCAAATATCAGAATTACCTGACCTCTAAACAAGGAAACTGCTCCCTCTGGATGTTGCCACAAAGACAAACAAAAGAGATCTGTATCTGGTGGTAAAACCTTTTCATCACTCCTACTTTGTTGCTGGGTTAAATCGTAGGCAACTGGACTTCTAGTTTACTTGAAGACGTTTCGCCACTCATCCGAGAAGCTTCTTCCCTCAGATGACTGACAGCCAGGGAGGGTGACCCGATACCCACACTCCTTTGAGTGAGGTAACGACCCAACGTAGTACTAGTAGCAGGACTCCCCACTAGTCAGTTCAGAACTGAAGTAGCTTTGCAGAGCTAGCTGCAATTTAACGAAGCAAGATACCATGACCTGGATGACTGAGAACCTTCACAGACATAGTCCTACTTTGCAGCTTCGCTCTACATATGGCTGCATATCTACTGGGATAACTACCATAGAGACGTTGTGTTCATCATGACAAGTCACAGCACAGACGTCCAATCAGAAAACACCAGGGTCCAATCAGGTGGGACAGTGATGGGACAGTCATCCCAGTTGAATCCAGGTTTCTCTGCACCGAGGGACTCCTGCTTTACTTACTCCCATCTGCTCTGACACATTGTCAGAGTCATCCTCAAAACACCCAACAGTGGCGTAAAAAGTCTGGAGCCACAGGAGGAGCCCCAATACACCTGTGATTACAAGAGGCTTTGTTAATAATCTGCCACCCGCCCGAAACACTTCACATTTGGCGAACCAAGAAACCCCCTGAAGCAAATCTCAGGGAGTCCTTCTCCACCATGGAGGGGACTTTGTAAACCCCAGCACCCAGCGGGTCCAACGGACTGGGAAAAGCCTTTTTCATGAAAATGCCTGATTGTCATTAGCTGAAGCGTTAATTTGTGGCAGTACATTGTTGGCATTGATGCCTGTGTGTTTGTGCCTTCCTGGGCTTTACCTAAGTGCCCCTATCATCAAAGACGTGTTCTGAGGCGTTAGCGTACCTGTCACCATTCCTTACTAATCCGCTGGTAGACAGAACTGGAGTTGGTCTCAGGGTATTTCATGGCAGCTGCCCACTACTCAGTAGATAAAGGTTTGATGTGTAATCTGACAGACGATTAAAGCTTTCTATTGTACGTCGTTTCAGTGGAAAGTGAAACGAATGCGCCGTCACTAATGCTGTTGACTGTATTCTGTGTGGTTCTGGTGTTCCAGTCTTTGCCCTCCTATATATGTGAAGGTTCTCAGTCATAGTAAGTTGCTGGGTTTAATTGTCGGCAACTGGACGTGCTGGTTTACTTGAAGACGTTTCACCACTCATCCGATAAGCTTCCACTCTCAAGACAGGCAGTTTCCCTGCAGCCAGCTCTTGTGCATTACCTCACAAATGATTAGCTGAACTTATTGACTGTATTTGCATGCTTGCACTCAATTATGTGCTTCATTATGCAAATAAAGTGTGCTAATTGCCTCACGCTTGCTAATTGATTACAAGATATGGTATATGTTCGACATTTGGGTTGACTCCTTCAAAAAGATGTGGCCCTTAGCAGTGTTAGCCTTACACTTTGTGAATACACTGAGAGCAAACGGAATGGGCCAATTCTCCAGCATACCACTCGTCTTGGAAAATTTGAAGCGCACGAAGAAATGCATCGGAGAAAGACACCTCTAATTAAAATGAATGTGTGACAGTTAGAAAGACTAACAGTTACAAACGACAATCTGATGCTAGTCAACAGGGGATTCTCCATTAATTGGCAAAATGAGGTTCATCAATCACACAGAGGGGGAAAGCTGCACAAACAGTATCCTGTCAGTCACCTACTGTGGGGGGGAGCAGCATGACGTGTGTCTAAAAGACAGAGTCATGTCGAGAGAGAACATTCTCTTCTTGTCTCTTTCTCTTGTGCTCCCTCTCTCCCCCTGTCTGTCTGTCTCTTTCTCTCCCTCTCTCACTCCCCCTAAATCTGTTTCTCACCACATGTGGCCCTCAGCAGACGTCGTTGCGACTCCAACAGGCTTTGTTTTTCCTTGCTGCATTTCAAATGTGGATTGGCTGCCATGCTATGCCAGTCAAGGACGAGACAGAACTGTGAAAACGTTATGATGATTTCCAGCTTTTAGAGGATTCTGTGCTAATATCTTGTGCTAAGAGGCTTGTAACTCAATATGTCTTCTCTTCATGCAGGCTTTCCTACTGCAGATCCTCTATTCAGAAGTAATTAGATTGATTTTTTTTTTTTTTTCACCTATGAAGTCATTATTGCTCGTAATTTATATTTTTTCTGTAGTTTTCATGGATTTGAAGGTATAGAGAAAATTGTATGGTAGGAAGAGGAGGACATTGTACGCGGTTACGACAATGCTCCTGGAGGCCAGTGTGCTCTGATGATTGAATGAGCCATAAGAACGCCGTGGCACCTAACATCCCGCCTTGCATTTGGGTCAATAGATAATCCCAAGCAATAGTTGACAGTCGCATCGGTTGAAACAATCAATCTGTATATAAGCAATCGGTGGGCTGTGTCTAGGTTTGGGCAGTCACAAGCAGAGTCAGACTGGAAATAATGATTGTTCTCCGCATCACTGCTGCATTTCATTTTCTGCATGACATTTTTAATCGGACAGATTAGCATAAGCAACATGTCACACAGGCTATAATGTTGTCTGATGTGTGCACACATTTGCACATGTGTCGTGTATCCTGGTGGGTGTTTTTTTTTTGTGACAAAGCAGTAATATGTCGGTTATGTCACAGCAAATGGACTATTCACAAGTATCGTGCTTTTCCTGACAGAGCTAATATACCGCAAGTCCAAACAACACACATTATTGACTATTAACCTCAAATTAACAGCATGAATTAGTTAGGGTGACCTCCAGAAATGTAAGTGATTGTATCGATGACGGCTGCTTCATGAACATGATTGAGCCAAACCCGTTTGGTGTAAAGAGGGGCCAACAGAAACAAAAGAGGCAGTGGCATTGTGTCTGCATTGCATACATATTCATACAGACATATACAAGCTGTTCGCTGTTGATGTGCCTCAGTCCTCCTGTCATTTCGGAGCAGGGAGGATGTATGAGTCACATTTTCATCTGAACCAACAGCTGACCTGGAATTGACCTTTTGTTCAAGATGTACAATTTCAAATGTACCCCCCCCCCCCTTTTTTTGCAGAGACCTAATTGAAACACATGATAAAAACAAAAACCTCAGAAAGCTTATATTACCTTCTCTGTTGCACTGTTTTTGTTTTTTTTGTCTTTAAAACATATTTGTACATAATATTACAAGCATATGAAAAAAATGGTTTCAAGTGTTTTTTTGTTTAAGTGCTTCACGATAGCAGAAACATAAAATATATTCCTTGTATTTCATTCACGATAAATCAAAATCCAAGGTCGTTACTTTACCTTATTATGTGTGAGAACTAAGTGAGACATGAAGATGTATGGTGGACATGGCGATGTCTCAAGGACTTTGGGCCAGTAAGTGAAAGATACATCAGCCGTATGTTTTGCATGACTTTATCTGTTTGGTGCTGGGTTTTACATCTAAAAATAGTCTCCCATCGTGGCAAAAACTGCACAGGTACGGCAGTGAGGAGACAGCTGAACAATGTGGGTGCTCCTTTAAAAAGTCCACATGCAGAGGCAAGCTGCAGAGTCAGATAACAATGATCTGTACGTCGCATCAGTGATGCTGCTGCTCTTTTCCTGTAACACTGCTAACATTGTGCTGAAGATTTAGATGTAAACACAACCTGCGATGACATTGATTCTCCTTCTGTTTATATGTGTGTGACATAAGAAACAACTTTAAGTAGAAGTGGCCTAATTTGTAAATGTGAAATGAAGAAGATGCAGTATGAACTGTATGTCTACAGAAACACCACGTTCCATTCATGTTGTGTTGTTACACATCACAGAGCCTGTAATTGTTGGTGTCACCTCAGCTCATTTTGAACAAGATATTGTTGCACAGCAACCTTGGAACCAGCTGGAAATATGCAGGGCTCTGTATTTTCATTTCATTTTATTTTTGTTTAGTTCAATGCAGTTAAAAAAAAAAAAAAGTAGCACAGATCATGTCATCGGTCACAATGATTGATATGATTTGGGAAAGCATTTGACATTTTGTCCGAATGCTAACCTGTGGCAACATGTGGCAAAAATGATAAATAACCTGAGCAATTGGACTAAGGATTTTGTAAAAGGAGTTTTGATGCCTTTGGCGATTGTATTCTTAAACTTATTTATGTTAATAAATATGAATCACAAAAATGATTATGACTCTAATTCTGTGCATTGTTGAGGCTTTTTTGTTTTTTTCCAGACATAGCATAAGAGGAAATTATGAATACAGGAGCACTCAGTAACAAAAAAACAATAGTAAAATGTGTAAATCGTGGAGAAATAAGGGAGAAAGTAGTCTGAGAGAGTGCCATGAAAAGAGTAGAAATGAGTGTAAAACAATTCTGTCAACACTATCTCCTCTTATCCTCACTAACATTGTAGGAATGTGAGAAAAAACCCAGATGACTTGTGCTGGAGTGTCATGGCGGTTCGTATGACGAGAGAGTAACAGTCATTGAGCTGTGTGTATGTGAGAAGGCTGTTTCAGGAGAACGGGGGTCTGTGTATACAAGAGATAGCTGCGAGGCAGTACAGGGTGATAGCAGCGAGCGGGGCATTTTCCATTGAAGTGATTAAAATGATTGAGGACAGTGGCAAACTCATTCATCTCTCTGAGCAAGGTGATGAGGGACATTCTGTGTGTGTGTGTGTGTGTGTGTGTGTGTCACAGGTCACATTTGTAGAACAAGTTGTAAAAATGGGACTGGCATGACGGTAGCCTGAGAGATGTGGAGCAATGCCCACAGGATGGGCATGTTTTTTTTTTACGTACATCGGAATCTCGTCCATCGCTGCACTAATCTGACCTTCACCACCACAAAGTTTTCCACCACCAGCCGAACTGTGCCTTGTCTCTCTTGTTTTTTAGGTTTTGTTTTTGTTCCTTTATTTTTTCTGGAGTTTGAGAACAAGGAATAGCATTGGAAGTTTTCATGGACACACGACAAAAATTGTTTGGTTTCTCTGTTCAGCAGATTTATGCTAATCGTCTCAATGAGGGAAGAGAGTGGGTGGTGCAGATTAGCACGCATGCATTTATGTGATGTTTGTCACGCTCAATGTTGCCGTTTTGACAAACAGGCCAAAAACATGATTCATCATACCATTATTTCACCGAGGTGGTCTAATTAGATGGCAGTGTACAGAATTTCCTCATTTTTGTTTACTGTCTGTCCCATTATGGCACAAATACACAGGTCTGTGCAGTCGGCTAAGGTGGAAAGGTCCTAGCAGGAGCCTGATTTGTTTGAGTTTGTATCCATTAGAACCTTTATTGCCTATAGTGGTATCACTCTACATACAGTCCAACAACAACACTTGCCCAAATTACTGCCAGTGCTGTCAGGTTTGGATCTGATCCAACAAGCCATTCTCATCTGTATCATTTTAATGGCACGAAGAGACCAGCTACTGAGTAAGGGACTCGGTTACAGTTGGCCCGTTAATTACCTCCACCCAGGAGGTTACATTTTTGCCGGCGTTTATCTGTCTGCCTATTAAAATAACTCAAAAGGATTATGAATGGATTTCAATGAAATGTTCAGGAAATGCTGATACTGGGACCAGGACCAGATGATTAAATGTTGGTAGTGTTCTGGAACCATCTGGATCCAGGAATCTGTTGAAGGATTCTCATTATGAGATTATTTTTGAGGACATTTTCTTCTGTGCATAGAACTGTACATAGTTGTTCTGTTTCACTATTGAAATAAAAAAGAAAATGAAGAACAAAAAGACAAAAATGAGTTCAGAGTGTATGATTTGTGTAATAAGGTCACTAATGTTTTTTTTTTCACAACTAGTTGACCACTAGTGACAAAGGCGTGTGTGTGTATATATATGTATATACACACAAACACACACACATATTTTGTACAGTTACAGCTGTATCTGATTCAGGCTCATTTAGAAGGAATTTATCCTTTACACTAGGGTTTTGTTGTTTTTTCTCTCCCCCCACAAGTCGTGTCCTGCCATTGCTGTATC
This sequence comes from Aeoliscus strigatus, assembly GCA_901007665.1. Lineage (NCBI taxonomy): Eukaryota > Metazoa > Chordata > Actinopteri > Syngnathiformes > Centriscidae > Aeoliscus > Aeoliscus strigatus. Next base: position 52,341 of record CAAKHB010005666.1, on the reverse strand, counting down.
TCTCCGTGTCTGAAGTCCTGCTGAAGGCTCAGGATTGTGTCTCTGGTTCGGTGTAATGATGATGATTACGCGTCGCAGCTTTGAATCACCTGATCACACCAGCTGTTGTCAGGCTTTGTGCGTGCTCCGCATTGTCACTTAATCAGCCCACGTAACTGTAACTTTTTCTCCTCACACAGTCGCAGTGAGGCTGTTCCCGTCTGCTTCGAACACCTACGAGTATTTTGACTTTTGCAGGGCAGGTTAGGCTCGTGTATTTCATTCATTATTATGCCATTCCACTGACTCCACACTCCCACACACCCCATCCAGTGTCATATTTTTTAAGTATTAGACCATGACCGTGCAGCACTGAGCTTAAATGTTGATTGTTGACATTTCTCTTCTTGACACAGAATTTAAACCACACGCTGTAGTTTGAATGTAAGTAGCCTTGTTGGGTACGTGCAACCTATGTGAAGCCCCTCAGGTGTGTGTCTAAACCCACTTAGCATTGGCAGCCTTGTGAAAGTGTTGATTTGAGGTCTATGGATTCATGTCGCCCTCCTCTTATCTCTAATCACACTCTCTCCCTGCCTCAACCTCTCCCATCAACCGCTCTAATCTCCCAAATGCCATCCACACTGTGTTCATCCCCTGCCTTCAGGATTGCTTTCACACAGTGATCCCCTCACTGACCAGACAGACGATTCAACAATTAACCTCCGAGGCAGACCTGAAATATGTCTAACTTTTTTTTTTTCTTTTCCCCTTTCAGCATTCGTATTGGTCTCTAATAGATTTCTAAGAGTGGAACGTATTTCACCTGACCAGCCTGGAGGCTTTGTGCGGAAGCACTGTTCACTTTGTTGGGTTCTCTTCCTTTGTTAATTATGACGGTTGTGACTGGGGTGTAGAACTCTGCCTGTGTAATAATTGCCGCAGCAGGTGACGCCATTCTAGACCAGGTTATATCTTCAGATATCCTCTCCAGTTCTCTCCTGATCCAAGCCTCAGTAATGCTGCTATAACAGCTAAAAGCAATGGAGACTGATAGACTGAAACAGTGTTCCGTGCGAATAAGATAAGTTCCTGTGTTATTTAATGTCACTTTAACCATTATTGCTGGATTTATTGCCGATGGAGTGTGTGCGTCTTAACACCCCACACAGGGTAATTTCCCAACTCTTTTACTCACAGAGTCACTTTAAGTGATGATTTACAGCATGGCTCTGCTTCTGTATGTTTAGTTTCTGAACTTGAATCACACCTTTAAAATGCATCTCCCTACTGCCAGTGTTAGGTCATCTTAATGTACAATTACTGAGTACACTACATAGCACTTAATGTGCAGTAAAATGCAACATATAGTTCTTAAACCAAAAATACCAGTGAAACCCACCCAGCCCAAAACAGGAATCATTTAAAACTATCAAAAACAAGGAGGCAAAGAAACACCAGAGGGATAAAACTCTTAAATGAGAATGGTGAATAAAATAGATAAAAAATAAAATAAATAGTAATAATGTAATTATTAAATAATAACAAGAAGAAGAGAATCAGAAATAAAAAAACAGATTGTATCTGTCTGTATATGTGGACATATCTACATGTGTACATTTGTTTATACTGTCATGACGTGAGCAGTTGAAGGAAAAGCGTGTGCCGATTGGAACCAGTGAGGTAATGATTCATAAGACAGTCAGTAGGTCTTATCCACTAATAGATCTCTTGGGAGATAACCTAATCCCCCAACAATATCTGCTTATCATATTACAAGTGAACTATGTACAGAATGGGTTCTCTATCCACAAATGAATACTAAGCTCTACACTAAGCTTTAAGCTTATTAGATTTCAACTGAAACAGAGCACTATCAAGTATTTCCCTGATGCGCAGCTTGATCAGGGATGCGGGGGTGAGGGGAAACAGCCTTTCTGATATCAGTTTAAATTTCACACGTGTTCTATAGATGGCTGTAACTTCATATACAATAATGCATGCTGTGTTTTCTTTAAGCCATAGTATTTCAAAAACCTAATTACCATGAAGGACACTGGAGCTGGTCGTGTGATTTCCAACATGAAGTACAGTCATGCACTGAATCCAGCTCAGTAAATATGTAATCTGCTCATTTAGTGACTCTGTCATCCCCAGAGATCACAAGACGGATCTTGTCGGTGGCAAATAAATGTCCGATTTCTTTTCAAGGTGCAGATTGAAGATTAGTAGTAATACTCGATACTCGTCACCATCTTCCAGCCGGCTTTCACAGAGATGGTACAGTGTAGAAAGGACGAGCCCCGCTTATCGCTCTCTTACTCTCTCTGTGTGTCTGCCTCACCCATCTATTACTTCCTTGCCCTCATGCTGTTATCCATCCACTTTCTACCCTTTATCCTTTTCTCTCAGACTGACTAATCTCCAAAGAGGTCTGGCAACTCTTTTCAGCATTCCAGGAGGAACAGATTGTATGAGAGAGTAGATATTCTCCACAGAGGTCCAAATGGCTTTGTGATGCCACACAGACGCCACTAGATTCTAGAGCCCCCCCATAGGAGAGCTTGCATTTGTGACATTTGTGAAACTGTAGTTACTTAGTTGTTAGTGTGTAGCACATGTTGACGAAAAAAAGAAAATACGTAACATTCGGAAGACTGAGTACCTTTGAAGAACTGTTCTCTTGACTCACGAACATTCTTTAAACGTAGACTGTGGTGTCAGGTATCTTCAAGGTCATGTGTGTCTTCCTTTTTTAACGCTTTTCATTAGTCGTCCTGCTGCAGATGTTTATTTGTATAGTGACAAATCACAGCAACAGTTATCTCATGACGAAGGACAGTGGCTACAGATCCAATCCTAGGACGTGATGCAAAAACATGTAAAAGAAACCGAGTATTTTGTTGTATGGCTACAAATGGCAGCAGGCTCACATTTAGCTATTAATTGAAGCTGATTTCTGTCTCAAAGGGAAATTAGGACACATTTTCTCCTACTTAACAGGCTGATAACCACTGTTGTTTTGTCAATACAAGTTATTAAATTACTTCATTTAAGAGTTGAGCGTAAACATGAGGTTTTGCTGCCCTTGTGTGTGAAGCGTTCTCATCTTTTTGGCTCTGTGCAGAGCGAGGGCCCAAACCGTCTGACTGATCTCTGTTCTGTGTTCATCTGGAGTTCATCTTTGTGTTGCTTTGAGAGTCATCCACACCTTCACAGATCACTGGCCAAAAGAAGCGAGGAGATGCCACGGTCAATTAGTGGCTTAATGAGACGAATCACAGGTGAATTACAATGTTTTTCTTTTTTTTTTTTCTTCTAGAAAGTTCTTTCTGTCTGTCATTATGATCTCCTACAACAACTTCAAGAAGTAAAAAATGAAAATTTAGACTAGCGTGCGACTAGGAGATATGCGTGCGTAAGTATTCACCTAGAAATCCAGACGTACCACCAGGGGAATCGTCATTTCTTAAAAAGAAATCACTCCGCTAACATCACATTGTTTGTTGCGTCGTGTTTTAACATTGATGAAATACTTTGGATTGAAGCAACCAGCGTTACTGGAGGCCAGCGGACATGTTTTCAACCGCTCCAGTTAACTTTGGTGTTTTATTGAGCTGTATTTGAAAACGATCCATCAACAAGTGCTCTGGTTCCACACAGGAATTGTCATTTCTTACCATCGGCTGTCAATCGACAATGGAGACTAAAGGTTAAATTTTCTGAAATTCATTGTTACACATACACTATATCAGATGACATATGAATGATGATGAATGATGATGAATTTCATGTCCAATGGTCTTTTCGCAGCTTTTGTTTCAATACATTGGCGCCAGCGTTTGTCTAATAGGTCACAACACAGGTTTAATTCCTGATTGTTTCCCACTGCTTGTTGTTAGTGTGGCATCAAAGCTTTACTTGGTACACACATTTGCATTTTAATGACTGATATAGATTGTTTTCCAGCTCAATACCAACCCACAATCCACAACCTGTCCCTACCGGCATTAAGGAGAGATGCTCCTGACAGGTCATTTATAGGTTCAAAACACCTACGAAAGTGACAAGGAGACTCAGGAACAGTTCCCATGCTTTGGAGAAGACATCGAAATCAAAGAAGTATACATATATTTTTTTCTTTTTACTGTTTGCCTTTTTTTATAGATGGCAGTGTTTCCACCTTTGTATTTCAGCAGTAGTTCTTTATCCAGTCAGCTTTGTGTGTTGGCAGCTATATGCTCCTCTGAGGGTAACAAATCCACCATTTAGCACACCGACGCTCGGACATCAGTCAGAAGTAACGACCTGAATAAAGAGAAAAATATATTGGGGTAACATTTAAGACACAAACAGATGTCATCAGAGCATCAATTCAGGAAGCACATAAATTGCAATCCCAGCTCACATCTCGTCCCCTGTCACCTGGATATTACCCATTAAGGCCAGTTTGCCGCCTCAGGCATGTAATCAGATGCAGAATTGGGCCAAATGAGTGACAGAGACGAGCTCCATTGCTATGGTGAACTTGAGTTAAATGAGCTTGTTTTGCTTCACAACTTGTTAGATGTTTGCAGCTAAGGTTAAATATACACCCAGAAATCAGTCTGGAATAACAATGTCTTCATCTGCCATTATTCTTCCCTTTCTGATCTGATTTCGTATGCATATCGATGATGTACTTTTCTCACAGTATATGCCACCAGTAGTTTGTGTATGGCAGCGTAAAAAATGTTTTGTTCAGTTGAACAGTGTTAACGTTCTCCTCTTGGATGCATAAAAAAAGTCAACCAATCATGTTGGCTGTTCCCTCGTCAACCAATCAGCGGACAGCAGTGATTTTCTCCGACTCTGTGACTCTATGCTATGTTTCTGTCAACAAACAAAAATATAATTGCCTGAAGAAAGTGAAGTTGAAAACGACACTGACAGTACAGTTGTCACCTCACGATAGTAGACAGGATGAGGGCGTCTGGGGAAGCTCTAATTCATCTGTTTGTCTGTGTTTTCCTCCCCACACTAGAGGGGGAAGGGGCTGTATCAAGGCCCGGCTCCACAGGGGCAGCTTGTGTTTAGTGGTGGCATTGATTTTTGTAAAAGGTTGCGCAGTGGGGAGGCGACGTAGGCCTGTCAACCTCAGCTCACACGAAAGCACATCACACTGTCGAGCTAATTGTGTCCTTCCTGTTAGCCCAAAACCCTGGAAAAGACACGGCAGCCAAACGTATACGTAGAATGTATGTCTAGGCCAAATTCCTGTAAACTGTTTGTTTTCTAATCCCTTTTGTTTGTTCATGTCGGAGAAAGGTCCTCAATCGTCCAGGTCGTAGTAACTTGCCGGGTTCATAAGCAACTGGACCCACTCATCCAAAAAGCTTCTTCAGTTCGAAACTGAAGTTGTGCTTCTTCTAAGTTTGTTCGTCGACTCACACAAAGGGGTGAGAGTTTGGGTCAATTGACCCACTGCTGTTGTCACAGTCACTTGAGAGTCGTTGGCCCTGGTGGTCGATGAGGCGTTGGGGCCACGTATGTGAATAGGTATTGATCCTGCTGGGGAGGGATTTTGGTACCGCATTGAAAGTGATGCTTTAAACCAGCTCCTCTGTTTAGAGAAGGTTGTTGTACTTGTATCTTCCTCTTTCAAACCACCCATCTTCTTTGGCCAATATGTGAACATTGTATTTATTGTGTATTGGATGTGAACTTGCTTGTGAGGTTCTGTTAAACCTATTTATCATTTAACAGGTTGGCAGTTTTCAGTTGCATTCAAGATGTTTTTCTCCCTGAACCATTCAACAGGTATAGTGTTTGATACACACCACGGAGGGGAAAGTTAAAAGAGCATGGTTGAAAACAAAAAACAAAAAAAAGATGGGTTGGCAGATTTGCGTAGCTGGTTTGACAGTTACTTCTCCGTGACTTCACCTGTTACTGATCCATTGTGCAGGCGTTCCTAGGAGGTAATAGGTTAGGAAGAGGAGGGGTGATGAACGACGATGGGCAGCGTGATGGAGACAGCTGGGAGTGAGGGGAAGGACAAAGAGAGAATGAACCGGCCAAACACTTTGATTTTCACACGATGAAGTACACACGCTCGTAGCCAGAGGCAGTTCTGAAACTACTTGGCAGTATTCTCGCCCCCCCGGTTTTCTTGTCAGGGTCAAGTGTGGAGTTGGACACAAAACATCCACTTCACTGAACTCACAACCAAGACAAATGAACTGCTCTCAGCTCCGACACAGTGGCAGGCAAACCATTTTAATGTGATGCTGAGCAGCTCATATCTTGTATAATTGTGTGTGTGTGTGTGTCCTGCTTCCATCTATTATTCTGCAGTGCCAGTTTCCTGTCACTCACTGTCATCATTGGTGAATTCACTTAGCTCCCAGCGAGTGTGTTTTCCTGGTATTCCCATCATCTCACCTTTCTCTCTGAAGCAGGAGTCTCACATAAAGCTCTTTTGTCCGTCTGACGAGATGCATGACCGAAAAAAAAAAAAAAAAAAAACTCTTGAGGAGATCATTTTATCTTACTCTTGATTGCCAGATAGTTATTAGTTAATTATTTAGAGCCTAAAATTAATTTGCTAAAAATAGGCTCTGTGCCTCAGCGTTGCCAACGGAGACGGCTCCATTAGTCCTTTCCTCCCCAGCGCTCATTTCGCTGTCTCCAGCTCCTCGTGTTTCACAACAACTTGTGCCACTGACATCTGATGTTAATGTCATTAAGGAAGGACGGTGTCATTCTGTATTTAAAATAACTCACTTTACTCCTAACAGCCACTGTTCGTCCTGTGTCATGTTGCCGCTGCCACAACCCCAGATGGCTGGAGTTCATACGCTGTATATTTATAAGATTTACAAGACTGGTTTAGAAGCATTCTTTATCTTCTTTATTGCTGTCTTTCTGGTGATAACTGTACTTATCTGTACTGTACTTATGATACACCACCCTTTTGTTGAGAGAGAGCAGCTAACTTGCCCGTCCACTCTCGGGAGAGACAGTTCATTAAACTGCACAAAGAAATGTGCTGTAACTTATAATGGAATTCAGTGGGCTAAACAATTGAAATGCATCACTTCTTTATCCCTTCCCAAGCAGCCGCACGCACACCCATCTGTACACGCACCAAACGAAAGGCCAAATAGGCTGACCTGCTGAAGAGGTTTGTGCTGTGGTAATGATAAGGCTATTGAATGGCGCTGTTCTCTGCTGCACTAGCTGCAGGGCCAGTTGTCCTCCTGCATCAATATTTATTCACCATTCCTATCTCTTTCTCCAATTCATTCTTAGAAAAGGACAACAAAAACACGACCAGCTGTTTTCATACATTTTTAACGCGCTCAGCACAGATACAAAACTCACTTTGAGCAGCTAGCCAAACTTCTTTTTGACAGTTATGCACGTATAGTAAATATTTAGAAACAATAATGACAGAATCAAAATGTGCCTTAAATTGCCATTTTTCAATCAGAAAATCTATCCTTTGGTGCTTGAAGATGTTTCAGAAGAAGATGTTTGGAACGGAAGAAGCTTCTTCCGTTCCAAACTGACTGAGTTCTGCTAATTATCCACACTAACATCTGGATAACTGGGAACCTTCACATACACAAATCTATTCATCCAGATTTGCATTATTTACTTGATAATGTGTTAGTGAAGCACATTTGTTGAAGTGTCAGATTTATCCACTTTCACACTTTTCCCATTGATTGCATTTCATTGATTTAGAAAAAACTGCTTGTCCAGAAGCTATACGCTGCTGTCATTTCCATACCAAGATAAA
>CAAKHB010005666.1:33943-44152 GCA_901007665.1 Aeoliscus strigatus | reverse complement strand
ACTTGATAATGTGTTAGTGAAGCACATTTGTTGAAGTGTCAGATTTATCCACTTTCACACTTTTCCCATTGATTGCATTTCATTGATTTAGAAAAAACTGCTTGTCCAGAAGCTATACGCTGCTGTCATTTCCATACCAAGATAAACAACACATGGTTTCATCGCAGTTATTCACGGTGCATCCATGCAGTTTACACAGGTGAAACCTTGAAACCTTCCACCTGTACTTCCTTCCTCTCCCTTGTCAAGCACAGTTTGATACAGTTCAGCATGAAAGCAGGATATTCCAGTGATTTGTAAAAACGCCCACCAACAGACTGGAAACACCTCGAAAGGCAGAAGATATAATCAGAAATGCCTCAAGCGAACTTTGGAAACATAGTACTTTTGAACTGCACTGCTACATTTCTTGAAGCCTTTCCTGAGTAGTAGGTCGTGAACACATCTGTTTTCCGTTACTTTGAAAAGTACTTGCAGGCATGTATATAGTTAAATGAGTGAATGGAATATATGGAATATATCATATTGTTCAGAGCTCACCTGTGCGGATGACACTAAATGACACTCATGGTGTCATGGGGATCTGGTGAACTGTTGTTGGATGGTGGACTTGATGTTTACAGATTATCAGTGGACGAGTGAGGCCATTTCCACATGCACCTCCACCTTTTTTCCTCCGTCTTCCTTTGCACCAGTTTAAAAATATTTGCATCCAAATGGATCCATTGGAAGCAAATCAACATTCTGTAGTTCATACTCCAGGCCTGTAGCTGGCGCTGAAATACAATGGAGAAGCAGCACTTCCTTGTCTGCCGAGCTAATAGATCCAAAATGTCATTTTTGATCTCAGAAAGGCAATTCCAATGAGCGGAGCAAATTCAACCGTCCAATATGTGAGCTTTGAGCGGCAAATTATGCCGATCTTGTCGGACTTACTGCGGTAACAAGATCCACTCACCTTCAGTCGCTGTCACCTTAAATGAACAACAAAAGACACTGAAAACTGGAAAAAAACAAAACATGTTGGTGAGATTCCACACAGAGGTCCTCACACAGACATAGCTTCACTAGCTTCTGCTGCACAAACGCAGCATTGTTGTTGTGGTTATGAGACGTCGGGGCCAAAGGTTGGGTGGTGTCCGCTGTCCAGACACAAAGCCGAGGGCAGCATATTTGAATTAAACCTGAGACCTGGTTTAAAAAAAGTGTGTTTACACCCGCTGAGTTTACAGGATCCATTTGGACGATCGGACTAACGGATGCAAAACAGGTGTGTCTCTGTGTCGACACGGCCTGAGACTTGACTTTTCATGATGTGGCGGGGGCATGAACGTGACACAAGATGGCTTCGGGTAAGGATGAAAGGATGACTTTAACATGGTCTGGGTATAAAACTCCCTGTTGTGCTCACATTCAATCACCGGCTCCATCATAGCAGAGTCCAAATAATCATTCTCTCATTTTTCCTGCAGTTTGTCTCTTTTTAATTGGGTATTCATGATCCAACAGGTCATTCCCATGGACCTTATCCCCTCATACCTAATTTATGTCGTCTCTCTGCCTCTATCAGATGTACTCATTACATTTTCTGGTATTCCCCCTCACCGGATTGTTCCAACACCGACCGGGCGCTGTCACGAGGAGTTTTAAATGCCAAAGCAGAAGCAACCTCCGTCTCCATAGGAATAAATATTTCAGGGAGAGCTGGGCAGAATAAATTGGTATGAAATTGACATCAACTCAGGCTTTTAGTTTCAGGAGAAAGAAGCGGTCGGAGCTGTAGGGGAGATGATGGAGAGGAGTAGGGTCATGACCTAATGTGTCAAAGTGGTGATATAATTCACTGAACCTCTCATGTGTAAACTGCTGTTTGCACACACACACAATAGCACACATTTATATGAGGGTGATACGGAGAACATTGCAGGGGGTCAAAGGTTGAGAGGTGGGAGCAGACTGATCACTGCAACTCTCTGACACTCCATGTTAATTACTATTTGTGAAGGGGAAGGAAGATGGAGCCATCGTCGCCCTGTTGGCACCTTCCCTCATCCAACAGAGAGACTTTCAGAGAGGTGTTGTTCTGATTAATTTGTACACGGCCCAGTTTTTTTTAGATTTTTTTAAAATTCATTGACGTTTTACATTTCACCTTGAACACCTTCATGTTGGTAGTAACGTGATCTTTCTGTAAACATCACTATGTAGATGTAGCATCATAAGTTTATTCTGAGTTTCAATCTCAAACAACCGTAAGTTTAAAATTCCTAATGTAGCGCCACCTGCAGGAGAGATATGTTACATGCATGTTCCATCGCAATGCTTTTTGCATCTTTTCTTTAATTATAACCGAAATTCCTCCTTCGGGTTCGTGTTCCACATGATTTTCACCCTGATCCCACGGATTACCTAGAACCAAACATAAATTAACATGTTCATGATTATGTCATTTGATGATGACAACACCATGCACCCTTCCACTAGAGGGCACATTATTGAACAACTGATCTGTGCCATGGTCTAATGGGGACACCATCCTGACCCATACGACCCTGCCCCCCTCTCTCAGGAATATATCCATACTTGTGCAAAACATATCTTTAATATATGCCAACAAAAACAGCATGAATGGTGTTTGTTCAGGTTTGCTGCTGCATTCATTCACAGTTTTCACCGGCACTACCCCTGCTCCCCCCATCCCTCGTATATCCTTCTCTCCATGATGGGTTGTGCTCTGTCACTGGGTAGCCTCGGTGTAATTTGGCCCACAGGGGCTATTGGCAGTAGGTGTGGGGATAAAGGGAGCAGGGATGGGAGGGTGGGGTGGTATTTGGAGAAAAGCAGGCTTAGTGTGGGGCCTTGGATGGAGGGGCCAGCCAGCACACAGAAAAAGCATTAAATAAACATTAATGGAACTAGGTTAGTGGAGATTTACTGAGGAGGACTCGGGCCCCCACTGTACGGGTTTGTGCAGCACTTTAATAACTCTCCGATGCACTCAGGTAAACAAACCAGGTAATTTACTGCCACGTTCATAGGTGGCCGTTGTAAAAACAACTTTGTTTTGACTCATAAATGGATTTTATGAAATTAAACTGCTTTTTATATGTAGGGTAAATCTGACTTGGGCATTTTTTCCCACTCTGGTGTTAAAAATTAGTGCCCTTAATCACAGCTTACTGATGTTAAATTCAACCTTCTTGGCGCGTCGACGCCCCATTTAAAGTGACAGATTAATCAGGAATGAGAACGCTGACTCAGGAAAAAACTAATCCGTGTTTTTACAAGGTCAAAGAGAGAGAATGACACAAACATGAACCGCTTTACATTACATGTCACATCTCTTTATTAATCAAACTTGTCTGACAACAGGCTGACAGAAACAGGATTTGTACATTTTTATAATCTTCAAGTCTTCAAAAAACAGGTTTGTTTGTTTTTTTCAATCTGAATGTTAGCTGAAAATCCAGTCAGCACTCCAAAGTTATCTTTGGTAGCATTCACATTTAAAACACAGAGCCCTCCAGCCCTGGAGCATTTGTCTCACTCTGCGTTGGTGAGGTTCAGTGCACGGCGAGTGCAGGCGGGAGCTCTTCTCTGAGGACAGAAAGATGAGCAGAGCAGAGACTGATAAACAGGGTCAGACCAACCAAAGCCTGCATGATGCTTCACCTTACGACCCGTTGCCTCTGCCCCTCGCTCCATTGCAGGCCCAAGTGACGTGAATGGAGACGGCTGAGATAGCGTACTTCTCAAAGCTGACACTGAGGAGGAGGGGAAGAAAGGAGTTTGTAACAGGAGTGAGAACGAAAGAGATAAAGCAGGGGGGGAATATAGAAGGATGAAGGAAGTGTGTGTGTGTGTGTGTGTGTACGTACCAGTTGTGTTGCTACTGGATCGTGTGTGTTGGGCTCCATCCATGTGACCTGTCTTTGGTGTGGAAATCCAGGGAGCGAAGGCCCCGCCAGCCGCCTCAGCTCAGTCCCCAGTGGGACACACACCACTTTGTGTGTGTGTGTGTGTGTGCAGTCGACGACCAAGAGTAGGACTGCAAGAAGAAGGAGAGACAACAGAAAAGCAGTGAAGAGGCTACAGAGAGTCATGATGGTCACAAACTTAGTATGTGTTATTGTTCACCTGAGGTTGTCTATTTTTATTTGAACCCACCTGTTGTTGTACAGCATGTACTGCATCAGCGTTTTTGGACGACGTCCAGAAGTTCAGTTGAAGTAATAAATGGAAAATACACTGTAAAACCTCGCTTATGGTGGATTGATTTTACAACATTTTCTTAGCAGCGGTTCTTTTCAACAGCTCACACACACACAAATGCAACTGTCGAATCGCAGCACATTCTGCCAGTAGTTTGTTGAAAGCACATCTTACCTGTGAACTCGCTACGTTTTTTTTGTTTTTTTTTTTTTACATATATCTTTGGGGCTCTGAGTTTTCTATCTCACACAAGTGGAGTTTGAGGGAGGTGGACAAAGGAGAGATAAAGGTGGTCTGACACCAGCAATCATGTCAAGGCAGAGAAGGAAGTAGAGGAGGAGAAGAGGAAAACAGAAGGACGGTTCCACTCGTCAGATGTGTGTTTGTGGGGGTTTTCTGCCAACCTGACCTGAGCTATCGTATGTGTTATTAACTGTAGCTTGCAGGGTAATAATCCTCCAGTCAGCCTACAGCGTCAGCTCAATCTTTCCCTCTCTGATAAGAGTTTTCCACAGATCCATGCCAACCCACAAGCACATTAAAGTGCACAGATTCCTCGGATAGACACACTTTTTTTTTGAATGGCAGTCAATATGGACACAAGATGACTTAGCTATCAAGTCAAAAAAAATAATATATATATATATATATATACACACACACACGTGTTTATATATACACACACACATACAGATATGTTGAGAGAGAAATACTGATGCTTATATATGAATACACATACTGCACATATGAGTGTGTGTGCATGCGTGCGTGAACTTGCGTCGTCCCGCCCAGGCTGTGTGAGTATTGGAGTGTCCGAGCGCCGTCTCCATGAGGTCACTGGCTGCTGTGATAATGCTTAACTGATGTCAGCTGTCAATAGCCATTCACCAGGAGAAAAGTGCTCCGCCTGTTCAGTAAATTACACAGTGCGGCGTGAGCTGTGAGGTTCAAAACAACCTGACCCCACTGTTGTTGAGAGAAACAATAGAACAATGACTGCAATCAGCTTTTCCAGCAACCATCTGTGTCATGCCGCTGCCTACAAAACACCTTTCCATTGCTCCAGGGCTGCAGCTATTAGCTCGCCATGCTATTGACTCCAAAGTGAGTTGGAGAGGTTATTGTAATGGCACATTAAATTGTTAGGGACTCTTTCTCCAGTGTTTTGTTTTACTGACCTTGACATGGAGTGGCTTTTGAATACTATGACTCTTGTGAAGGTATTTTTCGTATATCAGTCAGGCTACATTGGTGGTTACAGTAGGTTTTAGATATGTATTGTTTTGTCTTTGCCAGATGTTTCTCTCTGCTTTCCTTAACTCCTGGTCCCTCTCACGGCTTCTGCAAGCATTCACGGGAACAGTATGAAAAACTGTCCACCATGCACAAAAACATGCAAAAGCTCTACGAGAACACCGGCAGCTTCTTTGCATTCGACCCTCATTCGGTCAGTGTGGAGGACTTCTTCGGAGAACTGTCCAACTTCCGCTTCCTCTTCATGGTAAGTAGCATATGTGGTATGTGTGTTACAAAGGATACCCGTTTCCAATAAAAACAGTTTTGATTTGTGGGCTGACAGTCAATCCCATCCAAATTCACTTTGAGTTCAGTGAAATGTACAGATATGAACTGTGTCATTTGGAAAAGGGGACTGAGAATGAGTTGCATCTATACCACACATGTTAACACAATAAAGATAATATATAATCACATCTATTCCAGGACACATCCATGATTACATTTTTTTGTACAAGTCAAAAAACAGGGGTTTATGGAACACTACGTAGTAACACAAATACAGTATCTTCTCCAGTGTTTGGAAGAAAATATCTAACCTCTGGAAATATTGTCAATACATCTTACCTACTTCTATAAAAATATGTAATATATGTTGAATAATACTATTTTTTGTTGCTTTGCATGTTTTTCTGGAGCGCAGCATCCTTTATTGCCCTCCTCATCTTTCAGTGTGATTGGCTCTCTTGTCTCACTTGTAGTTACCATCTGCAACATTATGCCTGGCACCAGCCATTTTATTGACAATTTGATGTATAGAATGGTAAATGTTTGATTTACCAAAGAGAGGTATGGAAGGATTTGAACACTGGAAGACATTCAAACGTAGTCTGAGTCAGTTCCTTTGATCAAGTAACCAACTACATGTCCAAACTTCCCAACACGGAGCTCGTTTGAACGCCGACCCGGTTGTCTCTGCTCCTCTACCTTCTATCATCTTTGCATCCTCTGCAGCAAAGATGCACCCCCAACGTTCCCAGTCTAAGTGTGGTGACATAAAGAGAATGACAAGGTCCCCTTGTCTGAATATCTCCCCCTTTTACTGTGATCCCCATCTGAAACCAACTTCTCATTCCCACTGATCAAAGTGTTAACAGCACATAACACAACGCTCCCTTAAGGATTCCACAGTTGTATATCTCTGAAAGAGGCATCCACCCAAGAAAATAAATTATTCTCTCAAGCAAATAGCTGCGTATGAATATTTTATTACTGATTTCAACTTTCCTGCTATGGATAAGAGGGGGGAATTGAGTGGGATAAAGTGTTGTGGTGTGATTGAAATGGGTGGAGGAGCGGGTTATGAGTTAATGTATTCATATAAAAACAATCCTTTAATCACTTTATTCTTAATATATTATTTTTAGTTTTTGGCTTCTCAGCTCTGCTGACAGAAGGCTAATCCCATCTGCTCGCCAAGCATAAGGAAACCATGGTTGTTTTTATTTTCTCATTGAAAAAAGTGAGCTTGTGCTTCTGCAGCACAATCATCTTCCTCTGTGTGTGGGGGGGGGATGGGGGTGGGGGGCAAACGGAGCAACATCAGCCACTGCAATTTCACTTTAAATGGCAAATCTAACAAAACAAATTCTTCTTATCAGTAATAATTCATAACGGGCTCTGAACATGGGCTTCACATGCGTGCCGTGCTTCAGACCTTATTTCAATATTGAGACGCAGACTTTTCTGACTCTGACAAAGCATCTTCTCTGTAGCATTGCGATGTGTATTGCATTCGCGGTGCAAAGCATTGTGAAGTGTTACAGAATTCTGTTGCAATACAGTCAGTGCAAATTGCCTTTACTAAAAAGCATGGACTTAATGCACTCGGATGACATGAGGCATTTGCGTAAACACACTGGCAAACAGTCCTCACAGAACTGAACGTAACTGATAAGAGAATCCATTAAATTTATTTTCCTTCTGTTTCATTCTCCCTCCCTCCTCCTTCCTTTCTTCCTGTTCTTTTTTTTTTTTGTCTTTGGGCAATGAAACACCATTTGACTTCAGCACATAGAGTTGGTATTCGAAGAGTCGAACAGTTTGTTAATTTAATGCTGCTGCCGTATTCTGAAATAGAGTGAAAAGAGTGAAATGCAATCGTAGGGTGTGTATGTGTAATCCTGACCAGGAGCATGGGAGATGAGGATTTTTCCATTAATGAGTTATCACAGCGCAGCAGATGGGCTGGGATGAGCTTACAGTCCTCCTTGTTAATTGAGTGACTTTCTAATAAGACCGAGCGACCCAGACTGCGTTTGCAAAGTAGCAAGATACAGTATCGAAGAGATTAGAATGATGATTTGAAGATCAGTCTGTGTGTTTGGATGGATCCATCCACTTCACTGCCCATGTGGGACGTTTAAATCTTGGTAATTCCTCCACAGTAGGAAATATCATCACAATACGTCTGATCATGTTGAGGATTATTCTTTGACACATTTCTTTTTTTTTTTTTACTTTTCTTTACTCGAGCATGACTCATTAATATGACTGCACCAGATTTTGGAGGTCACCTACATTGGAGCGTATCCAAAGCACAGAGCAGAAGTCTCGCAATCTGTAACCTATAATGTCTCTCAGCCATTTCCCCACACATCCTGGCATACAGTGGAGCAGATGGCTAATAAACACATTTTCTGTTTAAAGACGAGGCGCTTTAGTGTTTGTAAAATTCAAATGAGATATAGCAGAGATACAGCAGTGACACTCTGTGAGATCACTGGTGCAACCTAACAGTTGGAAGTACTCCTTTTCTCCCTCATTGGACGGGAAACTTGCATTCACACGTGTGTGTGTGTGTGTGTGTGTGTGTGTGTGTGAGAGAGAGGGGGAGAGATGTATAGTAGTGCACAGGGTCAAGAAGAAAAAGCAAATGTGTTTCATGAATAATTGAACGCACCGACCTGGAGAGGAAAACTGCTGCCCAGCCCTGGTTAGTATATTGGACCTCCTGGTTCCACAGCACACTGATCTAGTGTAAAAAGAGATGAAATGAATACTTAGAATATACATTGTACACTCAACAGAGGCGTGTAGTCACATAATCAGCTGAATAATGACACATAGACGATCCTGATTTTCCTCAAAAGCATCATAATGCAGCCTCACTTTTACTTCATTGGGCGTCACCATAGCGATGGGTGTGTCGTGTGTACGTGTCTGACACACAGCCATCCTAGGTGTCGACGAAGCTGCTGCATGGTATTGAAACATTTTATTGGCCAGCGTATAAAAGTGACTTTAAAGTTCCTCAGTGTACTCTGGGGTCAGAAACTGCACGAGAAGTTGTGTATTTCCAAAGCCAAGATTGAATCTGTGTATTCAAAATAACCAGAATGTTCCAATGTTCAATCACGTGAGAGGATAATACTCAGTCTTTTTGGTGCCTTGCATCAATGTCATACTAATGTCACACAATATGACAAGTGGAACCACGTGATCATTTTTGGAAGATTAGATGAGATGAGACTTGATAACTTGATCAATCAAGTCCCATCTTCTACTATTTCACACAGCTCATTCTAGTTCCTCAGCGAGCTGGAGCTCCCTGCACTGAAAACACTCATGAGACTCGTTTATTGTGTCCTTCCGTGAGGAAAACGAGACCCAACACAATCAGATGTTGCCAACAGCAAAATCTGGACCATCACAGAGGATGATGAAAGACAAAAACATTGTAGTGGTAGCAGCGTTTGTTGCTATGGTAATTAGAGCTGCTGTTTGATTAGAGCAACATAATTATGTTGCATAATCATGTTTACAGTCAGAATCGTCTGTTTGTTTTAAATATATTTTGCCAGCAGGATTTTATTTGTAATCTGCATAATTTATCTAACGCATCCTGTAAATGTGGAGCAGTGGGGTGATGCAAAATGAATTAAGGTCCCGTCAGTGGGTGAGGACAGAAATCAGTTTGATTTGTTTTGTCAGCGCTGCCCATCACTGAAATAAAGTGCACGGGTTAGCCGTTTCATTGCTGAATGTACAGGAAGTTACCCTTCGTAATCAGCAAACTGCACACAGCGTTTCATTGCGTGCGCACGTAATATGGCAGTAAAATGTGTGTGTTGATTAGTGAGTAATTATTGAGCGGCTCCAGCTGACGATGCTAAATTTCTCGTCCTACCTTTGCATCCACAGTCAACATATCTTTTGCTTAAACTCACTATGAAGGTCAACCTCACTTGACTCCCAAATCAACCTCATCTCCCCGTTTCTCCCCCGTTTCTCTCCCGATGTCTCTCTCCAGCTCTCGTTGCCCTTGTCATGTGACAAGGAGACACTGACAACTAGGGCCTGTGTCCTTGAACATGGAGTAAAGCTCTGCTATTGACTGGCATGATGAGCTGCTCTTTCCTTGTTCCTCCCTACAATCTCTGTAATCCCCCTGTCTTAGCTGCCAACACGACACACACATCAGGAGTCCCGGGGCACCCGTTAGGGTGGGGTGCAGGGGTGGGGGGACCTCGTGTCACCACTTATTATATCAGTGTGCCGACAGTACCACTCCTTCACATACCAACGACACGCACACACATAATACACACATATGCATAGATAAAAGGCGACACGGAAGATGAACAGACGCACGGTGATGCCCGTGGTGTCGGGCACAGGCACAGCGTTCATATATGACCCCCCCCCCCCCCCCACACACACACACACACACACACACACAGATAAAACAGATAAAATATT
>CAAKHB010005666.1:16375-26929 GCA_901007665.1 Aeoliscus strigatus | reverse complement strand
CCCAAGTCTCTCGCAGTCAGGACATCTCTCTTCTTCTTTGAGGATCAGCAGTGACCAAACACGATACATCCTCCCTCCCTGCCACCTTTTCCATCTCCAAGATATTCGGACCTCGCTCCACCTGACCCTGCCACCTCACAGGTCCTCCCAGCTGGAGGGAGCTAGCTGAACCGATTGTTGCGGGGGCTAACTTAGTTGAGTTAAGGGGTTAAGGACGACATACATATGTTTGCTAATCAGATAAAATAACTACCCAGATTAATCAGCAGGACAGTATTTATTTTATTTGCCATGATCCCTTTTTTGACATTCTTGCAAGTGGACCAGTAAATATGCTCCAACTGCACATATAAAATGTGTCTGAAGTTCTGTACTTGTACCTGAGGTGATATGGATAAAGAGGCTGTAGAGAAACAAACAGGTGCAGGACTGCTGTCCTTTGGGCACTTGTGTACTCTGTGCACTCTCTGGCAGTAATGGTCTCTGCCTGCTCTGGTCTCAGGATCTGTTGGGACTGCAGAGGAGGAGAGTTTGACTCTGCTCAAAGCCAGAACAATGAAAGAACAGACAGCGGTGTCATACGAGAAGGGATATGTTGAGCCATGCAGGTGTCTGTTTAAGTGTCTGAGATTGAATTGTGTGACAGAAACACAAGACAGGTGTCTGACGAGTGGATGCTGCCCCACCTGGCCGTAAAGACCTCCACCCCTCCTTCCACGGGATTTTGGTTCTCAGCTAATGGTCTGGGTTAATTGCACAGGTGACTCTCTGTGGGGGAACAGATGGACTCAAATGTGTTGGAAAACAATGCACAGAAAAGGAATGGAAACATATATCTGTTGTTTTATTGACAGCCTGACTCCTCTCTTTGCTTCCATTCCTTCCTTCATTTCTGATCTTCTTTACACTTTTCTTTACAATCCTAGATTCGTGGCAGGTAACCGGGGTGAAGTTAAACCTCCAGTGTTTCTGTCTGACTGTGGTTTCAATTCATCGAGCACACGGTCTGTAAGCCCCCATTAGAGCTCATTACAGAGCAAATTAGAATCAGTGCTGGTCCACTGAAAGGACGGAGGACGGCCCTCATTTCTGCTACACCCAATATTTCTTGTGTCAAACAATTTAAGCTGAGGAAGAATACGTCATCTCAGAGGATTGACTTGTTGGTTGTGGATGATTAAAATATGAATCTTATAATTGGGTCCAGTAAAGGGTATGTGATGGTCAAGAATGAAGTACTCAAAAAAGCAAACAGGAATAAGATAAAGTTATTTTTGCATGTTTATACTGTGATATTTCTGTGTTTGCTCTTCCTCGTTGATCAGTTCTACTAGCGACGTATTGTATAGCACGGTATAGTGGTACACATACCAGACAGCCTTTTAGGAGGGTTTTTGTCTCTTCTTCCCCATGACTCATGAAGGCTGAAGGAACCAGCAGCGTTTTCAATCGATCCACTGTGTTTCTCTGCTCAGCACGACATACAGAATATGACAGATAACAAATTGAATTTATGAACGGGCTTTGTTGACACTGCTGCATAATTACAAGAATGTTTTGGCTTTTGGTGTGAAATGTAGAAAGAGACACCAGATTGAATCCGTACAAGGTTTGAATGATTTAGTGACAAGCTTGGATTTCTATTTTCCAGCAAAACAACTCTTCCTTCACTTTGGATTTATATACACAAGTTAATGCAATGCACTGATGTAATTGGCAGAAATAAACCAGTGAGGTGTATTTGCTAAGTGTGTGTTTGTACACAGCCTTCTATGACTTCTGTTTTACTGGTCAGACTCGTGTCTCCTCTAAATGACCTTGAACTGAGCCGCAGAGAATGGACCTGCCTGTGCAGCCCGTGTTCCGTCTTTCTCTGCCTTCCTGTCTTTGAGCTTCTCAGTTTGATCAGTGAGCGACTATTGAGAAAGTCACCACATACTGTACATACAGTACGTGCAGCGACGTCACGTTCTCATCAAGACAACAACAGCCAATGGAGCAAAGCATGATTATATTTTCAAGTGAAGAGGAGTGCGTAAGGGTTGATCAGAGCGATTGAGAAATAATGAACTCTCAGGCTGTCGACCATCACGCTGCACCTGAGGAACCATCTTCACTTCTCTTCCTGGATGCCCTCCTTGGAATTTTGTTCAAAACCCCAAACCCAACTATTTTTTTCTCTCTTTCTCTCTCTTCCCACCTCTCCCTTACCACACTCCTGACTTTTTTTATTCTTGCTGTTGCCCTGACTCACAGTGACTTGAGCGAAGTGCCCTCACCCTGGTCTCTTGAGTAACGTCTGATATCAAGGTAAAGACGGGTGTCAGGTTGCAGGTAGGCGGATTAAAGGCAAAGATATTTAAGGACTTCATCTTGCGCTATTTGAGCTTTGCACAGTTTTATTTTGGCTCTTAAAGATTTAACTATTTAAGAAAGTACCTAAAAGTGCAAAAGTCACAGTATGTTCCACACTTCCCAAAGATTTAATAAGATCATTATAGGACCCCAAGTCTTACAGTTGAGGTGTCCGCCAAGGGTTTCCTCACTCAAAGGGTTTGTCAATTTCTTGGGTATTAGTCCATCTTAACCCATTTAGAAAGCAATTTCCTGCAAGTCGAGGGAATCTTTCTAGTTGAGAAAGATCTCTGGGCATAGAGGGTTAGCCCTTAGATAATCCCCCAGCACACAATCTACCATTGATGCTAATGTAGAAACAGATGAATATGTGCGCTCAGTTTAGTCAGTAATGTCTGCTAAACTGGGCAGTGTGACAATAAGTAATGAAGAAGGTTAGCTCTGAGGATTCCCCCAATAAATATACCAAATGTTAGTTGACAAAAAATGTCATGTAAAACCAACATACTACTCCTACTAATACTATATGTATAAATGAGCCAGCTCAGGAGGACATAGTGTTTCCAGTCCTTGTGTTTCTTGTAGACACTGTCATCTTCCCTCCACCTCAGTCTTCTGAAGTCCTGGCTATTACAAATGATGAATTGTGCTACAGTTGAGCTCAAAGTAGGACAATTTGTTCAAAGTGTCAGGTGCCCCCCGTGATGTCCCCGTCTCCATGAAGAAGGCAATGAAGGAAAAGCTGTCAAAAAGTTTCTTGTGCCAAGGTGGTTTTAGAGGAATGTTTACCAACCAACGGTTTCTGTTTTTAGTCAGACCCACAGTGTATCTTGGCTAGCCAACATAAATGGCAGGCATAGCTGAAGATTCTTGGAGTTGATACAGTTATTGGAGCTGCTAGTTCACCATTTTGTTCTTGGGTCTAAAGCAAACAAAACCTGTGTTGTCCCATTTCTAACCAATATGCTTACTATCTGAGGTGTAGTGCTGCAATTGGAGATAAGCACTACTCTGCTCGGCTTTGGCTTTGTTCTGATAAAGCTTGTCTAATTAAGTCTGATTTAATCAGGATTGCTTTTACGCACAGTACAAAGATAAATAGATACTTTGATTTGAAAATAGCTCTTGTTAATGAATTGAGAAAAAAGGAAGAGACGTGACATATAGGCGAATGTTAGTGTAAGTTGACTGAAAAGTTTTCTTAATTGCCACATGTCTATTCTTAGTTTTTGTATTTGTCTGTTTCTTGCATGTTACCAAGGTGGTTGCACGAGAGAAAATGAGTCTCCTTGGTGTCGGGTGTCTTTGAGCATCTACGCAGAACAAAAGCTTGTCACCCCAGTGTCACTACGGAAAGAGGCAGTTGTTTCAACTTGGTTTTTTTAATGTTTTCCTTTGACTATACCGTAACCCTAAGCCGGGTAGACAAACGCGATGCTCTGACCCTGACGGTAAACACTGAGGAAGAACAGGTTCACTCACATACACAGAAGAATTGATGGCCAAGTCTCCACCTCCACAATAAGTCACTCTGATGATCCTAGTTCAGAATAATGTCTTTTCACGGCCAGAATGATAAAAAAAGGTGCCCCTCTGACTCATTAGGGTTGGGGTGTAAAGATGGATGACCCAGATATAGAAGCTATGCTTATTTTGGACCTCCATCTCCATAGAGTTGTAGTGGAGGGTTTGGGTTTAGCTGTGTTGGTCCTTTAGCCCTTGCTGGGCTCCATCACAAGCGTGGCGTCGGAGGTCTTCAGTGCACCGTGTATCAACTATCTGGGAATAACATGTCTCACTCTGTCTGTGACTTTTTCTTCAGCCATGCTGATTACCGAGTTCTTTGGTTTCACGAAATACACTCCACACCAGGAATAGTCCCATTGTCATTAACTGAACAGTGATAGAGCACTCGGGTACTGAGAGGCTCCGCATTAAATCTTTGTGAAGAGCACTTAGCTCCCCCGTGTTAGCCATGGAAAGAACATCTGTCAATGACCATCAGTGGATGCTTTCATCCTGGGGCTCCTCTGCCTGCATTAGTTGCTAAGCTGTAAGTGTATTTTCTTCTCCCGAGCAATTTGCAGTCAAAAGACCAGGCCTGAGTAACACTCTTCTAGCTCAGTAGTCATTCACTTTATGAGAAAGTTTAGATTTAATTCAGAATCGCTGCTCTCTCACTGGGTGATGTAAGGTCATTGCTCGTGCCCCTATAGTTTGAGGGGATCCTGTGCTTCAATGCGGGTTATATTTGTGTGGTTTTTTGTCTGTGCTCTTTTGTCTTACAAACATGTTGCCTCTGTTGTGTGTTGTCTCACAGAGGGAGATGAAACCGGGGTGATGGACAGTCTAATGGAAGCTCTACAGTCTGGTGCCGCCTTCCGAGATCGGCGAAAACGGACACCGCGCAATGGTAAGACAGCATGAACACCACCTTGATGCCTTGATTTGCACTTTTTATTGTGTAAAAATTTCACTTTCAGTCTCATATGTCTTCAGTGAAAAACATATCTGTCCTTTTTATGTTACGTATTGCCACCTGGGAAAAAAAAAACATCTCTGCTTTCCATTCTTCACATAATTAATGTCATTTTCTGTCCTTATCTGCTCATTATATATTAAATATGAAGACATATAGCAACATACTACATCCACGTACAATCACACATCAAGCACACTTGAACCGGCGAAGGTCACTGGTAATTTAGCATGCTGTTATTGTTCACAGAACACTCATTATAATTTTGTCATGCTAGCTGCTGTTGGACTAAGGATGTATTAGTATGAGCTTGGTGTTAATATATTTCATTTCACCATGAATAATGGCCCGGGCCCAGGGGAGTACCACCCAGTTGGAGTGTCAGGATCAATTGATATTTGAGTGAGTTTCCTCTGAAGAGCCACAGGTGCAGTAGAATTAAGCAAACATGTCTAAGTCAAAGAAGGAAGAGATAAAATTACTGATATTATTAGTGACTGAAATATTATTACTATGTTAACAGCAAATATTTGCTGCTCTGCAACAACCAGGATGTGCATGTCAGAGCTGTTCCAACGAGTCACTTTTAAATCTCATATCTGTGTGACTCCAAACATGAATTTCATCCTTTAATTGGAATCAGTTTATTCCCATAAGTCTCAGTTGTGGGCTCCATCTGGATCTAGCTGGGTATCTTCAGGTGTCGCAAAGGTTTTGGGAAACTCTTAAATGCTTCATTCCTGCCAAATATCTTAAATACATGACTTCTGATGTCTTTCTTTCTTCTCTCTTTTCTCCATTCCACCCAACCCTTCTACTCTGTTCTGTGTCCGTTGTCACACCAACATTGTTCCAGGTGATCAAAGCCCTTCCAGTCCTGCCTCTCGGTGGCCGGGTGCTAACTATGGTTACAGAACGCTAGGTGTGTGTATGTACCTCTCTAACCCAGACGTTGTTCCACTCCAATTCCTGCTTCTTCATCTGGCACTTGTTCTTCTTGTCGGAACATGTAAATCGAGCTGGTCTACAACATGGAGTGTCCTATGCTGAGTTATTACACGGCAGAGAATGAAACACTCAAAGGCACATGGAAGGAGCAGGGAAAACCAGCAAGCAGAAGTTTGACATTAGACTGTACGGGACTTTAATAAAGGCCGTGTAGAGCTTGTCTTAACTGTCTGCTCTTGGCACACAAAGCAGATTACTGAAGGCAGATGCCCCCTAGCTGTGTGTAATTTTAACATCTGAAATGTCTAATAAACCTACCATAGTGTAGCTAAAGGGTCACAAAGTCCAACACGCAAACAAAGCAAAGGCAGAGGCTTGTTGGTGTGGTCTGGGCCCTTACTTTAATATTTAAACTCACAATATCAACAGGATTTTGCCTTTTTAGACTTTAGACATGATCTTGGACTAGTTTCTCTGAAATTCTGCCAGCGGACGTCAGCGATGCTGTCGTCGAGAAAAGCCCTCAGACACAATTCCATTATTCGCCATTTTTCTTGAAAAAACGAAATCACTCAGCATCCCCTCTAGCTTGTAGAGCAGCTCCAGTGTCCATTTGTCTGGTTCATCTTATAAGCTGATACGGTCACAGTATGATTTCACCTTTTTCTCTGGTACTGATGTTTAGGAAGGGTTCTGCTCATAGGTCTCTCGGTTGTCGTGCTTTGGCCATGCACAGCAGTTTTGTGTTGCCCCATTTCCCCCTACATGTTTGTTAATTCTCAAAATAATACACTGTCCTTTTTGCTCATGCTTTGAGACTACTTGAAACTAATTGTCCGTGACTGTGTAGCACCCGTTGCTCTTTCTAAAGCATGTTTAATGGCAGTGTGTTGCATGTCTTAAGTACCTGACATGACGATGGTTTTTGAATAAGTGCTTGTATTTTCAAAGCCCAACCTGTGGTCCGAACTATAATTAACAATGGTGACAATGCCCTTTTCAAATATATGATTTCTTTGAGATCAAAATCAGATGATCTCTCCATTGTAAGTAGAGCCCCAAACCTGAGTTCTCCTCTGGCTGTTTATAAGCCTTCTTCTGTCTGGCCCAGTCGTGTTCAGTGTTCTGTCAGCACGGATTTTGTGAATCAAAAGCAAAGTAGGGAACGCCTTTTCAGAATGCGAAGCTGGAAAGTACTGGCGTCCTGCCATTCAACAGGTCACGGTTGACAGTGAGGGCATGTTATTTTCCCTGCATGTGCTGTAGATGAATCAATCTGATGTTCAAAGAGCCAGTCAAAGAAAAAAGTCAATAGTGAAAATCAGCAATTCAAAGAAAAAGCGAGGTGAGAATTGGCGTTCATCCCCCCCACGCAGCTCAAAGAGCCTGGTATTGTTTTGATTCATTCCTGTGCATCTGTCTTATCATACAACAATGAGGGCATTCAGGTAGCACAGGCCCTCATCTACGACTATAGCCCGCTTTTGCAAATCTGCAGCTCTCAAACCATCAAATATCTTCCCAAAGGTATTAAAAACACCCCTGCATTTTTCATGAAGGCCCATTTTCCTGATGAACGCCCAGTGTTGCGATGCTTCAGATAATATTAAAAATCTGTTTGTACTCATATTCGATGAATAGAGACCATGTCATAAAAGTAGTATATTATGTCGATTAACTGCTGGGACAGCATGCCGCCTCACACTGAGAACAGCGTATTCAAACAAACAAGTTGTGATTGTTTGTGTCAATGTGACACAGGATTTGGCAGCAGCAAACGTCACCCCTCATCTGTCTTTTTGATTATTTTCATTCATAGAATCTATAAGAACAGCTGGAGTTCAGATCGTATCCATTGTATCCATCCGTTGGCTCTTTGTATAAATTACCACATGGACAATGGTAGGATGCAGAGAGAGTCCATGTAGTTTAGTCCATTGAGTTTAGGCTAAAGTATGGATTTAGTTCAACTAGTCAATGGTCCAGTGGACTTTGGGTTGGGTCTGCGGGGGCCACCAGGGGCTCACGGGGTCGGGGCATCTCACCACACCAACTGATGGACAGATGACACCGGGATGACAACATGCAGGTTTGTCCAGTGTGATTGATGAGTGGCAACATGGGTTCCCCAGGCTTTTTTTCTTTTTTTTTTTCAGAGGCTTCGTTGGTAACTTTTTTCTGTTGCTCTCTGTCCAGTACTTGGAGAAAAAGAATAATATGGCAGTTCTCTGTATTGTGTGGCATTGTGCAGCATTCTTTTCTCAGCACACTTTGTCTCCACATTAGGAACCACTGCTCGGCGACAAAGACCCTTACGCTGAAGCTGTTGCCTGTGGTTTGACAACACGTATGATTTCACAGAGGATGACAAGCTAGCTTTAAGGTTTTTATTTTCCTAAACGGGATCTGGAAGTGAGTTTAAATACTCAACCACAGGTGTTTCATCTCATAAAATGGGATCAAATGTTTAAGCATTTTTGATGAACAGTTAGTGACAAAAATGGTCATTGAAACTTGGATGCGCTTTATTCAGCTGTTCATGATTGCGACCTCTAGACTGGGATTTCCAGAAAGATGGTAAATGTTTGCATCCATTCTTTGGCTATTTGCTTTTGGGCTGTCTTTCAGTTTCTATAGCTTTTGCTAGAAAAGGATCTTGTGGCAGTTCTATTCTGGACTGCCTGTCATATCTATTGTAAGATAATATTTTAAAGCTTGATTAAGCTCCCGTCATCCTCAAACAAGCAGCGTGGTCTACAGGGACTCTGTCAGAGTATGACAAGAATCTTTGCTCATTCTCAAAGTAGTAGAGGTCATTGAAATTCTTCGCCAGCATTCAGGCTAAACTGTACTCAAGCTTACTACCTCCAGTATCAGGCTGAGCACAAGTCAGGGTGCCGCCAGTCACAATTACACCCAATTCCAAAAGCATTTCCCATTTCCTTGTCTCCACTTTGTGTAAGATGGAAAACAGAACCCGGGAGGCTTTGCTCATGTGTTATGCAATTACAGCAGCCAGTCTTAATTCAGCCCATGGTAACTGGATGGATTGATGGAGACCAGTGGTTTCTGTTTGGGGTTCAGTCTCATTTCAGGAAGATAATGCATGAAGTATTATGTGGTGGAGACTGACTCTTTTCAAAGGATATATTACACAGAACATTGTCAGCACAAAATCACTTAAATAAAAATAAAAGCCACATGTTCAGCCTTGCTTACCTTTTTTGTATCTCCTATTGTCAGCCTGATGAGACCATTACCTGTCTGTCTGGCCCTAGATTGGTAAATTTAAAGGACAAACCTCGCATACACCCAAACTCATCGATTTTTGTCTTTGATACTGGAAGGTGTCTCGAAAGACACATCAATGAGATTTCAAAGGCGTCTCATATATTTACTGCCTTCTCAAACTATCCTTACAATACTGAACCAGGACGTCATCTCATTCCTCTGTCTTCCTGCGTCCTAATTCACCTCCAGAGGACACATAGCCCAAGTCTCTTCAGGACCTACTGGCCAGAACAGACGGGGGGCACTTAGACCCAAAATGAAATAGAAATAGAAAACACTTGTCATGGAGTTCCTTCCCAATCTTGTAATTGTACCATCAAATTGGCTTGTTCCTGTATGCTTGATGAAGATCTATTTCCTCTCATGATATGTGAAAGGAGGGATCCGGATGAAGAGACGTACGAAAAGAGCAAGGATAGGTCATTCTAGGTCAAATATTGACCTAAAATGAATGCTGGCAGTCCACAACACTTGAAACAACAACAAATGATACTACTACTACTATCTACTGTGGGTTCGGTCTGTCACACACAATGTCTCATTCATACAAATACATTCTTATTATTGTATGTTATTTGTTCCTGAAAATGCATCACTAGAATGTAAGTGATGGTTTCTCAATCAATGAATCAATGAATTTGTTCTCACGTAGTCACACCAGATTCTAACAGTCTGGCCTTCTGTCTCGCACACTGATTGTCTCAGGTATGTCCACACTACGAACCCCGACATGTATTCGACAGGGACTGCTGCATGTCTCTGAGTCGGTGGCTGAAGGCCTTTGCCCCCACAAACAGTGGTTTCCGCATCAGGGTGTTAATGGGTGTTATTCAGTGAGGCGACCCCAGAGGCCATCCCACAGGAAGAGGCGCTCACAGGATACGGGATGAAGAGACCTCGAGGGTGTCTCTGCCTTATGCTGCAGCTTTGATGACTTTGTAGCTGTGCCGTATTAAAATAGTAGATGGGAGCACAGGTCTGTAGAGACACGCTGCAGGAGTCCTTCACCTGCTACTTATAGATAAGGAACGGAAAGGCAGACGGGAAGAAATTGAAGCGTGGACAGCTACTTCCTTTTAGACTTGATGTCCTGTGGGCATAGACCAGGCATTCACACACTCATTGACCCAGATGATCTTTCTTTAGACCTGATGAATTTTCATCCTTGGTTGAAAAAAAACATGCTGAAATATAGATGAAGATTTGACACACCATTTGGGTAACCTTGGCACGTACCAGATTTATTGTTTGACTGCCAAGAGAGGATGTGAAGTAACTCACGTGTGACATTGGGACATTTTGGAGGATAAATGAAATCTTAATGAAACACAATGTGAGTGGACAGCTGGGGTTTGTTGTCCCTGTCCTCTCTGTGAACTAACCTTCAACCTTTTGCTAAATTATACAGACATAATCTACTTGATTCCAGGGCATCAACAATGGGCTCAAAGAATGTTATTTTCAGACCGTTGTGACACCCC
>CAAKHB010005666.1:0-10297 GCA_901007665.1 Aeoliscus strigatus | reverse complement strand
TTTTTTTGTTGGTGTGGGGGGGGGGGGGGGGGGGGGGGGGGGGGGGGGGGGGGGGGGGGTATTATGGTGTCTTTCGCTGTTGGGTGACTGATGTTCTCTGTAAAAGTTCAATAATGACTGCACACAGCACAGGGTGAGATGTTATGATTTTGACACAGAAGCAGTCGGGCTATTTGACTAATCTTCCTGCAACTCCACAGGGGTCACAAGCCCCCAGAACAAGTCTCCATGGGCGCCGGCAACTTCATTCTCTCCAAATGGCTTTGTGTTTTTGTCCCAGCCAGCCAAAACACTCCCCTTGTTAGTTCCACCATTATCCTTTTGCTTCTAGAAGTCTCTCTCCAACTACGTGCTATCAGATACAATCTATGGTCCTTTTCGGAGGGTGACAGCTCATCACAATTCTTCAGAACTCCAGGTGCAGCTCTCTTGCAGATGAGTCATCCGGTCCCAAAAAAAAAAAAAAAAAAAAAGCTGATTGTATCAAAGGAATTTTGCTCATAACTTCAGATCTATGAAGAGAAACTGTCAAATAGGTGTGCAAAGTACATTTAAAAACAAAGATAATAAAAGTGGTATGTTTTCCACAAAAAAGTTTTGACAAGAAGCAACTTCAATGCAATAGTCTCCTTTTATGATTTTCCTTTGTCTGTCTTTACTATCCCTTTCAACATCATCCTATAAGGATCGTGTGGTGGTTATAATTGCTTTTCATATAATCATTTTGCTTCTTTAATGTAGACAAGAGCAATTTTTACTGTCAACTTGAGTTAAGCACATTCTTGTTGTGCGTTTATGTGAAGTAATATTCTTTTCTATTGTATTAATGGAAATGAAGGAGCATCCGCATGCAACAAAGATCGACCATTACGAGGCTCAGCTAGTTAATTAAGGAGTCTTAAACTTGCTACTTGTCGGAGCGCGTGCAGTGGGTCTGCAGCCATGTATTTAACCGTGTGTTTCAGGAGAATGTCTGAGGCATTCCTTCTGCCCCTTCACTCCATCCATAATTGATCGCTCTTCATTCATAATTCAGATATGTTCCTCACACATTGTCAGGTGATATGACATTATTTTTCAATGGCTAAACAGACATTGTGACGCCGTAGTGCACAATGTGTGAGCCAACCACAGAAAAGGAGGAAAGGGGAAGAGACAGACATTCTTTGTAATTTTGTCCCCTAGCAAGGCAGTGTTCATTTTTTGGGGTTGAACATTTTTGGATGTGAATTTCAATTAATGCCGGACATGTTTAATGTGCAGTTCTGCTCAGTGGTGTTGCATATGTAAGGCTGTATGCTTAATACACAGCTGAAATCCTGCTTTTCCTAGCTGGTCTGGTGGCCTCAAATACAAACAGCTGGTAGGAGCTCAAAAGAAGTTGTGTTCTATTCAACAAGCAGCGGAGGCAAACTGAGACTGTGGAACTGGACAGAGCTAGTGAAGTAAAAATAGTCAACCAATCCAAAACATTCCTATCAGAATAGTTCAAAAAACAATCTGGGTCCAAATTTAAGAATAACTCCCAAAATGAGTCCAGACAGGCCTGTGACATATGGAGCCATTAATTGAAGAAAAGATACATAATTGAAGAACAGAATGCTTGATGGCTATAAAAGATGTCACAAGAGAAAGATGAGTAGCGACCTTCATCGACAGGAGCAGAGAAATGGAGTAAACATAGCTTTGGCAAAAAGCACCATTCAATATTGTGTCTGAGTCCTGAAGGATGTGACATATTTCTCTTGTCTTTGTTTGCTGTTTTAATCAGCTTACATATGTCCTGGGTGAAAATTGAATTTGTCTCTCGGGGAAGATCCTGTTGGCTCTACCACTGCTCCTTGATTGTGTTTGTCTGTTTGTGTGTATGTGTGAACGCTGTCTGCGCCAGCGCCAACCCATTCATAACAACAGTAGACCCTGTTTGTCCCATACATCATTGTCAGCAGCTCACCTCTGCACTACCAGTGTATTTAATGGCAAAGACCTAAAATCAAGAGTGAACAAAAGACCCCCATTCCCCTCCTATGCCAATTTGCCCTCTGGCATTTGGAAATGTGTGTGTGTGTGTGTGTGTGTGTGTGTCTGACTGTATCTCTGCCTCTTCATTTGTCTACTACAGCTTTTTTCACTTTTTTTCCGCCACCGCAGCGTGATTTTTCTGCATTCATCCTTGAACAGATTTTTATTTAGTCCCCTACGTTGAGGCTTTTTCCACATTTTCTGTCGTTATGAATGATCACAAACATCCCACAGTACATTCCTGAAGCAGCAGAGATTTGCACCTTTGAGCTGCAGAGTGGAGTAAGTCAAAAAGCTCTGTCAGGATTGTTCTGTGATGCACTTGTACCCTGTCTTTTGTTCATGGAAGTAGGGCATGCCAGAAGTAAAAAGGGCAGCGCTGGATTCAAGCTGTGTCTCAACTCAGTGGCTGCATTCTCCCAAGACTGCGTTTGAAGGCCAATCGCATAACAGCCGGTCCAATAAGACTCTGCTTTCCACTGTGACCTAGAAATGCTTCCTTTCCTCAAATTTGGAGGATCCAGATGGTGAATTTTCTGTGGCGCAACCTGTCCTAGAGTGCATCTCCTAGCAGCCAGGAGTCACTCTCAGGAAACTTAAGCCAGGCTAATGGGGCTTTTCGGTTCCACGGTTCCAGCACGGCTCTCCCCGACTTCTCCGAGAGAGACGAGTCCTAGGTATGTGAGGTCGCAGAGTGCCGGCCTCTGATTGGTCACCACAGACAGAGGGCCGTCCCAAGCGCTACCTTCAACAGAGAAGTCTACCGGCGAGAGCGATTCAGTTCTTATTCCTCGTCACATTCTCATTGAACAAGGCTGATGTGATTAATGAAGCACTTACGTTTGTGTGATTTTTGCTCTGTCTCTGTGTCAGTGATCGTGTCCTGCTCCGTCTCTGTTCTCTCACTCTGCCTGTAGGGACTTCACCATCTCCTCTCTTCATCTCTTCATCACCTTCATGTTCGCAATTGTTTATATGCCTATGTCATGGGAAAAAAACCAAAACAAAACCGTCATGGCAGCTTTGTGCAGCCGGCACTTTGACGTCAGGGACTGAATTGTAATGGAAAAGAACCAGAATGGAGCGGAAGTTGATGGAGTTTTGGTTCTAGGATGGATAATATTTTATTATGAGTTTTATTATGCGTTCCTAAACAGATATGAAGACAGACATGAAGCAGTCACACGACACATTTTCATAGACACTTTGACAGGGGATCTGTCCATTTCCATCATTGAAACTTTACTCTGAGGCCTAAATCAGTTCATCACCGTGCTCTACAAAGCCTGCAGAGCTCAGCCCCGTCACTGCGTCACAACCACACAAGGATTCAGACTCAGAAAATGTCCTGTCCTTCTGGAATACAAGAGTAAAGGTGCACATTTATCAAACAATGTCCTGTATGCTGTGATACACACAAGGATCCTGATGCTATCGGCTAACTGCACGTTTCATCTGGGTACACAATCCGCACGCACACACACAGGAGTAGGTCACATTTGCGTACAAGTAAATAACAAGTACATCACCTGTTCTTTTTAGGTCGCTTCATTTCCATGTGGGTGGTGTTTTAGGAGAAGGTTATAAGACAGTCGTGATTCAGATGCAAATGGAACAGTTATCAGCAGTCAAGACCTGATGAATAATAGGATGCACAATACCAACGGGCCGGCATAAGGAAATGAAAGAGTGTCTCTTTTCTGCTCCACTGATTTCATTATAGACACTATTATTGGCTTAGAATGGCAACATCTATTATCAAGAGTCCGATTTTTTTCTCTCTCTCTCTCTCTCTCTCTCGATGTGAACAGTCTTTTACTACTGTCAGACCTCATCAAATATTGCCGCCCCAGATAGGGCAAACAGGCACATCGTGTAGAGTGGGAGCCTTCAGGCAGCGTCAGATACGACCTGTTAATGTCACTTCAACCTTTAGATGGAGCTCTGCCCGGATGACAGTCGCTCACATTAATGCTGTTAACACGTGTTCACCATTGTATTGTTAAACTAGACGGTACTTCTAGTGGTGCAGTTACTCTAATAGCTTCTCCGCAGCTGTAATAAATAGTTGATATTGATTAAAGTAGAAAACACGTTCACAATGCCTCACGGCAAACAACTTTGGTCAAGTTCTATTTGATAAAACAACGTGATGTAAATGATGGTAGCATGACAGTACATATGGTGTTCAGTACTTCTTGAAAGTGAAGTTTAGTACTTGCGCAGATTTTTATGTAACACAAGGACTAAAATGTGAAAAGTAGATCATTGGAGGATCTAAGAATAGAGAAAAGCCTTTGGCAGAGGGCAGAGGGAATGGGAAGGCAGAGGGATCGGCTGTGAATAAGACTCGCTGTAACTAACCTCCTGGGATGTGGAACATGGATCTTTACCTTAGCTAATGCTGCCCTCTGACACCGCCACAGATTTCACCACGGCTCTATTTTTGAGCATTAAACGGAAACTGGTTGTGTATCGTTCTGCCAAAGTGTGTGATGATTCACTTACAGTCTGAGATGTGTTTAATTAATAAGTGAGCGACACGTGTCAGTGCTGAAGTTGTTTCTCCCACAGATCATCGCTTTCCGCTAGCTCAGTACACAGACATACGCTGCAGATACTATAGAAAACCAAATTCTTAATTTTTGCGTTTAGGTCTGAGGATTTCCCTCAGAAACATGGTGGTAGATAACAGACAAAAGGTAGATCTTGGACAGCGTCCCTTTCCATTTCTCAAATGACTATCTTACTCCCCCGGAAGCATGTGATTACAATATACCTCTCGTCTAATCCCTAAATTACCACACCATGATTGCTATCTGTCTCGCAAAAAATGGAGTAAGCTGGCAAGGTGGCTGAGGAACAAAGTGGATAACAGAGTCTTTGCAAGTCACGGCAGAGGACCAACACTTTTATCAGCGGGCCCCCTGCATCTTCTGAAGTTAAGCAAATTGGTTCTGCTCTCAGTGAGCTGCATTGTAGTTTAGGTATTTTATAAAAGGTTTATGATGCCTCTTGCCAACAGGGACCAAACATTCTTTTCCTCACAGAAATATCTGGCTTTGGTTAGATTATGTCTGTTTCTATTCCTGTGCTTGGAGTCTCAGGGCTCAATTCGCCAGGCCCTTCACCTCTCAGAGCTTAGCCCTAATCTGAATTCAGCAGAGGCCGGCAAAAGACAGGAGAGATTACCACAGCTGCACATTCTTTATTTATTTAGTTGTTTCAGCGTATTTGACTAAAGATAGAATGTCCTTCGATTGAGGTCTCCAGAGGGTTTCTTTTGTTGTCAGGTATTGTTTTCAAGTTATTTTGTAGAGAAAAAAAAAACAGCAAAAATCCGAAGGATTCAAGGAAATTCATTCATTCCTTCATTCATTCCTTCATTCATTCATCTGCGCCCTCTTGCTCTGGTTATGGGTGGCGGTCGTGCTGGTGCTGATACCAGCTGTCAAAGGGTGAAGGTCAGGGTACGACGTGGACGACTCACCAGCTCATTAGCGCCACATGGAGGACAGACAAACCATTCACACTCACATTCACACCTACGGGTGATTTAGAGTGACCAGTTAACCTCAGTATGACTTTGGCAGTGGGAGGAAGATGGAGTATCTGGAGAGAACCCACACAGACACAGGGAGAGCCTGAAAACGCCACCAGAATCGAACCAGGGACCATCTAACCACTGCTAACCACTGCTAACCACTGCTCCACCGTGTCCCGTGTCTGTTAACGTTCAGTTAGCGTTAACAGATTCAACTTTTAAAACTCTGCCCAAACAAATTGCACCGGGCTCATGTTTTTACAAAAACAAATGCGTACAAGAATATGTTGCACTCTTTTCTCTTCACGTCTTCACATTCCAGAAACCTCCGGGGCTCCTTCCCCTCCACATGCCCGCTCAGACAGACACACACCATCCTCGGGGCTCCTACGCTCCTGTATCTAGTCGCAGTGATTGGATGAATAAGTTGTGCCAGCCCATATGGTGGGCTGTCCTGCTGGATCTGATCACAGTGGTGAATGAAGGAGCCCATGAGTCACCACCGGTTTGTTCTGCCGCACTTGTCACGCTGCGCTGTCGCATGCTTCTCTCTCCCTCTGTCCGTCCTGCCAGCCAACAGACGCCATGCCTTTTAAATTCTCTCACCCTGCCGTTCACTGTCTCCTTCTCTCATGCACATCGTAACAGCTACCTCCTACTTCCCATCTTTTTTTTCCCCCTCCTTCTTCTTCTTTCTGTCTGCCTCACTGGAGGAGGTTTTCCTGTCGCGATGTTCCCTATTGTCTGGACTTCCTTAAGTCTACACTGACATTATTGTCATTTATTAACATTTCATGCCAGCTCTTTAGGGTAATGCCTGATTTCTCCCATCACAAGACTTATTCATTAATAGTTGATTTTTTTTAGTCAAGTTGTATCACAATCAAGTTTGCTGCGGCTACAAGGACGACGTTGGTTCACCTCAACGTGTCTAAACTCATCAGTCTGTCACACACAAGCTTATATTTCATTCTGTAAAGATGTCCATGTGTTGGCATGGAAAATAGCTATTTTGCATTAAGAATATATTATCCTTTTAAATAAATGATGATGGAGGAAAATAATAAAGGTGATTATTTTCACCATGCATAATGGAGTTTCTCTCCTTTCCTGACTCTATATCATCTGGATCAGGTCGTTATTGTGTGTTTATTTATCAAAGAACCTGCTGATCTGACTGGAATAGGTATACTATACTCAACAGACGCCTGAATTTGTACACGTTTGATGATTCCGTCACTGGATTTAGAATTACAAAGCTATTGTTTACCACTCTCCACTGCACGGGTCCTTATTTGACACCACAGGATCAAGCTGCCCAGTGTGTTTTATTTCTTCAACGCTAGATTTATACACAAAATTACACAAACAAATCTTCATCTGCCAAGAGTAAGCACACGGAGGCCTGGTGAGATTCATCAGTCTGGGTCTATAGAGTGTTTGTGATGGTCAGCCATGGGAGGTGGACTCGTAAGCCTCTTATTGTGGTTGCTACCTGTGCTGTTCAGTACTGAGTAAATCAATGCGTATCCAACGGTTCATCAATTGACACATCTTCATGTAAGCACTGGGTGTAAAAATAGCCCCACACAATAACATACCACTAACAAGCCTTTTCATGTCTGCCAACCTGTTCCCTACCTTGGTGCCTTTCCACCCACTCCCCTTTCCTTCATATTTTCTAGTTTTCATGCTCTTACTTAGGTTGCTTTATTCCTCTGTATTTTTTTTTTCAGAATGGAAAAGCCAATACACTCTTTTTCTCAGACAGGAGCAGGTCAAATAAACAAAGTCTGGTTGGTCGTTTTTGTTACATTCAACCTTCTTTAAAAAAAAAATCTATGTTAGTGCCAGTGTGTGTACTCAAGACAACTCGGTGCTGGACAAAATGTTTTTGAGAGCATGGGAACAATTGCACCACGGAAAGCGTCACCAGTGTCTAAATTACTGCTCTCTGAGGCACCGTTGGTATGACCTTCATTAGCAGACTACTTCACAGATTGTTGAAGGAAGGTGTCGAGGCCCTGGCAGAGGACCAGAGAATGTTCCTCAGGCTGGTCATTCACTGCTTCTGGGGTGAGAAATGGCTTCAGCTTGGAGAACATCTGAAGATTGGGTGTTGATTGTGTGTGTCCATGTTGTCTGACTTTTGTTGCAATACTGTTTATATCAGTAGATATCAGTAATTTTATAAAAAAAAAAAAAGATGATGACAGTGGTACGATTTTGAGCTGCAGCTGCAGTTGAATTACTTCCCTAAAATCTGGCTGGGGGCACTAAATCCCAGCCCTGGAGGCAGTAAGCAGTCATTGTCGACTGCTGCCACGTTCTTTCAGCAAAGTTGAAGGAAATGTTAATTGATGCCAAGAGTTCCATCCAGTGCAGCGTGGATGACATTTCACTGACGCTGAGCAGAGTGGAGACTCTATATGTTTGTGTGTGTAATTGGCACCGCAAGAATGGTAAAATAATACACAACTCTCTACTGACCGGCTAACAGGGTTTTTGTGTGAATAAGCCGCTGCAGATCCACACGGAAGCTACAGGAACGGTTGAGGTGTGCTGGGTGAGACTGAAGCGGGTCTTACTACACTATCCATCAGCTCTTGTTTGGTTCCAAACAGCTATCGAACGGCAGCCTCTGTGTGTAGAACCCACTCCAGAGTCTGCTCAAGAAGAGAGGACAATTTGTATGGATCCAGATTTCTTGTGTCCATAGGTCTTGTATGGTTGCGTGTGTGTACCTGTGCATATGTGCACATGTGCCACCAGAGTGTGTGTCGTTTGGGGCCACTGAGGAGGAGCATGTTAACCAGAGGAGCAGCTGGTCCACCAGATGTTCCTATTCCCACTAGGCTTGTCACAAGTGGACCTTTACTTCTTTCCCTGCAGTACACACACACACACACAGACACACACACATCCAGAAAGGCTTCAGCAGACTATACATAGTACGCCAACAACAACACAGAATGAAAACTGACCGACTTAAAGCTCTTGCCACTGTAAATTTGCATAGATACTCGACAATGAGGATCTTCTTCAAAGGCAGCTTTAGTGGAAAAACATGTAAACCCGACTGGCCTGAATGATAAGGTTTTCTTTCTTAGCCAACAGCATTCTCATGATCTAAAGCAATTCTTCGTGCATGTGTTGTACATTTTTTTTTTTCGACAGCGTTTTCTGAAAGTCAAAAGAATTCTCCGCATACACTCAGATGACTGTGGAATGTTAAGTCAGTGAGGAACAAACTCCTGTGAGGATTCAGAGAAGAGCAGTGTCGACGATCAATGCCAGTGCCGTTTCCCAAAGCCACTGGTTTATTTGCTCCCGTGTGTTTGCGGGAGTGGACTGGGTCTCATCTTCATAGACTATGGTTGGGTGCCTTTCATGGTACCATGATCCTAGGTAGAGGATGTGGCCATTTGGAAATGTCATGAGAAAGGTCGCGACCATCATTACGACCCAGTTCAACAAACTGATTTATGAGGTTCTTGCAAATGAAGTATGGTAACGGGCCGGGGGAACACGCAGGCCCCTACAGGCACCCCAAAGGTCACCTAACTTAATTTCAATTAGGCCCAAGGGAGGCAAAGTAAATCTGTCTGAAAACCGCTAAGGATATTGATTTACTTGCAATGTCATTGTGTTTATCAGGATTAAGATAGGGCTAATTGGAGGAAAAACGAGGCTGTGGCTGAGATTGGTCGAAGAATTTCAGAAAAATACGCCAAATGAACCAGTTTCACACATCCCATGAAGCAGTTGGACTGTTTATTGTTTACAGAGGGAAGAAATGCAAGTCTCAGTCCTTCTTCCCCTCCCAGTGAACTGTGCTGCACTGAATCCTTTTTGACACACGGAACAATCATTTCTGATTAGCCAACATTCCTCTGGAAATAGAGGCAGTGTGAGGAACAAACAGATTGACATTTTAAACATATAAGTCAAAGTTTACCACCAAATCCCACTCACTTCATCCCACTTACCCATTAATACAGATGTGTCAAACTCCCCCCCCACGCAAAATGCCTCAAAATGAGTCACAAATTGCCAGCAAATGATTTCCTACATAGGGAGAATAGCAGGGTCCTCACTCTGCTTTGATTTAATCTCCTGTTTATATCCCGTCTTTGTTTACCCATACTGTCGAACAGTCGCTCTGCTGGAATCCCTATTGATAGCTGTCTCGTGGGGGCGGGTAGCGGGTGGGGGGGGGGTTGCTGGATGGTCGAGCAGCCCAGAGGGGGTCGTGTTGTGTGTAGTTGACGGGTGTACGTGGCTTAATGTCTTAAAATGGAAGTGTGTGTGTGCCTTTGTATGGATACCCTATATAATGTGCACGTGCAGTTTATCCTTATTGTTAGTGAGGTAACAAGGTAAGGTGTGTGTGTGTGTGTGTGTGTGTGTGCACGCGCGTAGATCAGTCTGTCTGCTTCATCCGTTTATGTGCAGACATGTGTTTGTGGGTCTTGTGAGGGTGATGTGGCATGGAGGTCACTTCTGTCAGATCCAATGTCCAGGCCCACGCTGTGATGTGAAGGGCACTGTCAAGAGACGACCACAAGGCAGTGCAGGTACAGCTGCCCTCAGTGCTCTTTTTCCCTCTGTGGCACAAACACACACAGACACATTTGCGGGGACACACACTGATACACATCCACGCTTGCTGTAAACTGACACAGTGGTGGGAAAGACACCCCCCCCCCCCCCCCCCCCCGCGCCCGCCCG
>CAAKHB010005665.1:102361-126283 GCA_901007665.1 Aeoliscus strigatus | reverse complement strand
ACTACTCTGCACTGTTGATCCTAAGTACTTCAACTCCTGCACCTTCACCACCTCTGCTCCCTGTAACCTCACTTTTCCACTGGTCTCCCTTTCATTTATGCACATATACTCTGTCTTGCTACGACTGACCTTCATTCCTCTTCTCTCTAGAGCAAACCTCCACCTTTCTAGGTTCTCTTCCAACTGCTGCCTACTCTCACTACAGATCACAATGTCATCTGCAAACATCATAGTCCAGGGAGACTCCTGTCTGACCTCATCTGTCAACCTATCCAGAACCAAAGCAAACAAGAAGGGGCTCAGGGCCGATCCTTGATGCAGTCCTACCTCTACCTTGAAGTCTTCTGTCCTTCCAACAGCACACTTCACCACTGTTCTACTACCTTCATACATGTCCTGCACCAAGCCAACATACTTCTCTGCCACTCCTGACTTCCTCATACAAAACCACAATTCCTCTCTTGGCACCCTGTCATATGCCTTCTCTAAATCTACAAAAACACAATGCAGCTCCTTCCTACCTTCTCTGTACTTCTCCATCAGCATCCTCAGTGCAAATATTGCATCTGTGGTGCTGCATAGCGCACATCATTGTCAGCTGCTAATGTACCTGTAGGTCTATTCCAGTTGGCTGAATGCATCTGAGAAGAGCAGATGGTATCAGAGATGTGTCACGTCTCAGGTTACAAAATAAAGGTGATAATCGCCATCGCACAACGATGCGACGCTGCTCATTCATATTTTTCCTGACGTTGTGCTGATGGATTTTTTTCCCTTTCGTCTTCTTCTTCCTCAGCGATTCCTTCACGCTTGTAAGTGCATTGAATATGTAAATGCAATATGCGCCTGGTGCACCAGATTTCTTTCTCTCCTGACAGGAGCTGCAGAGGGCCATCACTTGCCTGGCTGGATTTATTCATTTTTACCAGGAGGGTTTTTCCGTGGCCGAGGATCTATTCATGTGAGAGTAACACGCCCGTACACGACGCTCCAAATGCAAAATGTGCTCGATAAATCACCGTGGTAACAGGATGCGGATGCTGTGTTCTCTGCTGAGTTGTACACTAACTCATTTAAACAGTAAAGGTGAGCTGCACACCAGAGAAATCATCTGCCTCTACCCCGATGTGCAGTTTGGTCTGAATGAGAGTTTTCAATCCCTGCATGATGACACCAATAAGAGCCGAGATGTCCAGGTGCACTGGCAGCAGGACAGAAACACATTTCATCATTACCTGGCCTTCCTGGGAGAATATCTCAGAGCAGTCAGGGAGCTGGACCAAGGCCTGAGATGCAGTACGGAGGTGGACTGCGCCCTCTTGAGGCTGTACGCAGAACAGGGAGCCAGTGAGACTCTGCAGCAGCTCGAAACGTCCCCCAACGCCTGCAACCAGTGCTGGTTGAGCTGATCAGCCTCACTTGAGAGGCTCCAAATCCACACAAATCATCCTCACAGACCATTTGCTCTTTTGTCTCTTTATTTTCAGCTTTCTTTTTTTGCATTGGGGTCATTCTATCAAAGCCACGGAGAACACTCGACTACCCGCAGAAAAACAACGTGTGTTTCAGCCGGTGCCGTTCTCGCAGACATGGATGAAGATTGCAGATGGCGTCCGCAAAGACCCCTCTCGCTCAGACGTCTGTGGACACACTGTGCAGACTCTCCGTCACCTCAAAGACAGAGATGCGGTGTGGACATTTGCAGACTGGACTCTCAAAAACCGAGAGATGCCTGTTTATTTTTCAAGGTTTAGACGTGACTCTAGAGGGCAGAGTTGTGCAAAACACACCAGCTATAACATATGAGACACCGATTTCATCACCAGATTAACAGTTGTTCTTTGTCTGAATAAGGAGGGGGTGCAGATTTTCACCAAACGTCCACCGGATGATCATTGTACGACACTCGATGTCCTTCACTTGAGTTCTTAGTTCACGACTTGAATAGTCAGGTAGGCGACAGCAGCGGTCAAATGCTGAGCGTTTGATTTCATGCACCGAGACCTGACGGCTATAATCTGCCCCCAGGAGGGGAGGCACAGCACCCGCCTGGCTCTGGCTTATGTTACTCAGACACTGGAACAGGGAGGTTGCAGCAGCTGCTATGGGACTCCAGCTTCTACGATGTTTCAACTTCACATGGTGGGTTGGTGTGAAGGAAATGTTAAGTGTGTTGCCCCCCCCCCCCCTGCATACGCCACAATATGGTGGTGTATGCAGTTTTCATGCTCTCCCTGTGTCTGCGTGGGTTCTCTCCTGGTACCCCGGCTTCCCCCCACCTCCAAAATCAGGTGTGAATGTGAGTGTGAATGGTTGTCTGTCCTTCATGTGGCCCCGATGAGCTGGTGACTCGGTCTCGGTGTCAAACTGTCTTCGGGCCTGCTGCTCGACCTGCTGGAGCTTCACCTCAGCTCCAGGCATCTCCCCAGCACTGGTGGGATCTGCTCAACAGGAACTCTCCCATCTTCCCTGCAGAGGAGGTTATTCATGTCCTGCTCGACTCCTGGTCGGTTCAGCTCTCCTCCCGGTTCCTAGTTGGATCTCTCAGGGCGACTCTCCACCGGAGGCGGGAGAGGAGGCTGGACAAAGCTCTGGCCCGGCCACAACTGTTGAGACACAG
The DNA here is from genome assembly GCA_901007665.1 of Aeoliscus strigatus. NCBI lineage: Eukaryota > Metazoa > Chordata > Actinopteri > Syngnathiformes > Centriscidae > Aeoliscus > Aeoliscus strigatus. Next base: position 123,663 of record CAAKHB010005665.1, on the reverse strand, counting down.
GGTCATTTGGGTGAGCTTAATGATACACTCCACGTGAACGTTGTGTTTATTCTTGTGTATTCTTCTTTTTTTCCCCACTTAACTCCACTGGCCTTTCACACTCCACCTTTTCAGACTCAGGCCTCAAAACTCCAGTTCAGCGTGGACCGGGGGGGTGGGTCTGGTGGAGCCGCCGTTCGCCTGCAGCCTAAACGCGGAGGCCTGATGCACACGGGCTGCGCTGACCGTTCCCCGCCATCGTCCACCGGTGGTCTGTTATTGAAAGAAATATGCGTATGCGTGCACGACTGCTCATTGCCAGCCGGACAAGTGCTGACTGTGTAATCTTTCCAGATCAGACTGTGACATCAAGGCGCTACAATGACCCAATTCATGGAAATGCTCCTAATCAGAAAAAATAAAAACACATTGTGCAAATAACTGGTTTCAAAATGCAAAAGAGCAAGCAGAGCACGTGTGTGTGTGTGTGTGTGTGTGTGTGTGTGTGTGTGTGTGTGTGCCATCTCCAAGAGCCACTGCAGACAGCAATAGCTACAAAGTGAACGTGGAGGATACTCGGGGTTTTAGACTCATCCCTCAGACAGTGGTATTTAACATGGAAACCGACTGTGGTCAAACTGATGACCAAAGAGAATTTGACCGGCCGCCATGTTGTAGTATATATGCACTCCGACTATCATGGTTTCCACCGACTGTGTGTGTTTGTCTGCACGGAGCTGCAAATAGAATGTCAACAAGTGAGAGACGGACACGAGGCTTTTTAAAATGCAGCTTGTGCATTAATTTATGACCAGGAGGAAATCACAATTACGGGTTCGAAAAAAAGGAAAGTAAACAGGTTGAGGAAGCGTTTTGGATCATTTAATGATATGTTTGTGCTGTGTTTGGAAATATGAAATCAGGGGCCCCTTTTTTTTTAACGACATCATCCCTGAGAACAGCTTGTACAACAAACACACACAGAATCCACTGTGGCAACACGGTAAACAAACATCCAACTCTCTGGACGTCCAGGTTGAAGGAGTTTTTCTCTGTCCCGGTGCTGTTTGTTCCACAGTTACTGAGCCTCCTAGGTGTTTGACACATACATGAACTTCTCAGTGTGACCGTCTGGGTTATTTGTTGATTCTCATTCCAGTTTACCGATTTGTATCCAACGAAATCTGAAGAATCTCTGAAAACGCTGCGTCCACGTTGAATCCGTTTTCTTTTGATCAGCTAAACTTTCATCTCGTGGACACACAAGCCTCCTCTTTTGCTCGTTTTTGACATGCGACGGAGCTCCTCACACTTCACACTGACTCACTGAGAAGGCGGCTGCGCTGCCACTGGCCGCGCTTTGGGCAGAGCCTGATGTCCACTGACCACTGGGTGGACCTGGGGTCCCATTATGTCCCCGCCTTCCCTCTCTTGGACTTCCTCAGGGAGCATTCATGTTGTTTTGAACAGTTATTCTGTACTTCAAAAATGTTTTTCTGTTGACCCCAGGTAACCAGACGGTATAAATACGCAGACACAAGCACAAATACACCTTCTTCTACCTAATTTAAGATTCTAAAACTCCAGACAAGCGCACTATTTTCTCATCCTGTGCGTGGGATGTCTCAAATAGTTCCTGCTCATGTTAATGTCGCCCTTGTACGAGCCGGACCTGAGCTTTGGGAGTCGTGGTTTGTCGCGAGGCGCTGCAGGGAGCTGACCAGATGGTCGTTTCACACATGACAGGAGTGGACTGGATGCAAAAATCAACAGTCAAGGGGCAAGATGGTGTCCGATTGTAAACACACACTCCCAGCAGACTGGCTGACAACAAGAACATTGTCTTCCTGTGCGTTCCTAAATTAAAGGACCAATGCCTAGAGTGTAATTGTCTTGTTTTTGTTTTTTTGTTGTTTTTTTTCTCAGTGGGTACAAAAACATGTATAAGATTAATGTTGTCGACTTTTCTAAATATCCATCTTGAAATCTGTCGGTCAGCACTCACATTCACATTCACATTCACGCATTTTGTGGAGGATTGATGCCGGCACCATTTTTGGATCAGAGCCCGATCAACAGGCCGACCCTGTGTTTTAATAACCTTAACACACAGTTTTATACAAAGTATTTCAGCACATCTACAGTAATAACTTGTATATGAGCTTGTGATTAAGATTTAACTTTTTTTTAAACATATTTTTTTGTAATATTTAACACCAGTATTTACTGTACATTATTTGTCCAATGTGGGGAAAAAAACAGATGGAAGATGCATTTCTTCTGGAAGCACATCCTTCCTCTGGCTGGTCCAAACGGCCATAGGTGCCTCACTGTGTGAAATCTATGGGAAACAGGAAAACACTATACTTGTCTGTGCATCATGCATCATATTTATAGTTTGAGCCCACAAATTACTGCATCATGCCCCTTGTGACGCATTTGTCAGGCTCCTCGTGGTTGCTGAGAGACAAGGCGAATCTGAATGTGCGTCTCTTTTGGTAGCAATAATGGTAAGGTACAGAAAACTCAACTGATTGAACTTTAATTTCCACTTTCCCCAGAAAAATAAATACTATACAAATAGCAGGGGGGGAAAGTGTGGGAATAAATAGCAGAAGAGGATCATCAAACCGTATCTATTTTAACTACCTTGGGGCTTGGCGAAGGGCCACTGGGAGATGTGTAGGGTGGCGGGCTGGAGGCACAGTGGGCGGAGCCAGTGACCGCAGACACCCACCCTGCTCTGCTGCATGGAGGCGTGATTCCATACGATACTGGATGTGTGCGGAGGAAGTGTGGAGAAGGCTGTTGACAGCCAGGGCCCACAAGGGTCCACAAGGGCCCACAAGGACCGGCAAGGACCCACAAGGACCCGTCCACGTCAGGTCGGCCGGGTGGATGAGATGAAACCTCTGGACTTTGAACTGTTTCCTTCAAACGATTCTATTCCATATTAACTTTCTGATATCAGGGTTCTTTGTGATCACTATCACACCGTGGTGCGCCGTTCTGTTGTCATTCAGCTCCTTGACATTTGACATGTAATATCATTATGGGTTGAATTATTATTATTATTAGTAGTAGTAGTAGTAGTTGTTGTAGTAGTGTCTATTAATTAAACAATGGTTCACTTCTTTTTTGTTCAAGACGGTTGCTTTGTGTGTATATTTTAAAACTTTTTTCCTCATCATCACCAAAACAAATAATAATGATAATTTTGTTCCCTTCAGGTGAATTTTAAAAAACAATATGTGCAGTAATAAAGGATCAGATGAGCCTCGGTCTTCAATGGAACTGAAAATGTGCAAATTAACGTCAATTTTTCTCCATGAATAAATTCCTTAAATTAGGCGGCATTAGTTTAATGGTCTGCGCTCAGATTTTAACTCCATCTTGAATGACGTTCTTCTTCACGGAGGCCTCATGTGTTGACACAGCTCTTTTGGAGAGCTTCGGGTCAGGAGTTGAGCGCCCGGCGGAAGGGGTCAAGTCGTGGTCGTCCACTTTGCTTCTAAAACGGGACGTTCTTGTCTCCTTTGCCGGTTCAGCACCTCTCATTTCAAGATCGTTTAAGTTTCTGGGCACAGACCCAAACAGACCTGCTGAGTCACATAAAAGGTGATAACTGCCTCCCGGCCAATGGCTGCGTCGTTTCTGGTCGAGCTGCGTTTTTTTTTGTCGCGCACATGAACGTAAAGAACAAATTGCTGCACAACCGGTGAGCAAATTCCTCTGAGTAAATCAAACTATACACATGTGTAATTAACCTGAGCATGGATGACGTTTAAACCGTAAAGGTGTTGACAACAGCACCACATGCTAACGGCTCCATGATCTGATCCCGTGGGAAAATAACGAAATTAAAGCTCTGGCTTTAAAAATGGATGGACCTCCGCACCGCTGGTTCCCCAACAGTTTTATATCTGCGGGACAGTGCCTCATGTGGTGTTTGACATCACTGATTACAGAGCGTGTGCCACATTAAGTCGCTCTTACTGTACCCTGGGAAAGTCGAGAACGTAGGATTAGGGCGTAATTAGACATTTAGCGCCGATCCTCGCCTCAGATGAACACACCCTCCACACCACAACACATCATCCAGATCTGAGAGTTAAAAACGTCCCCCTGATATTAACGCCGGAGTCGCCCCGTCTTCTGCTATCGTGGACTGAACTTACCGGAACACACACGCGCACACACACACACAAGTTTTACGGAAAAGAAATCCAACACTAACATTCTGTATTTGAACTGAAGCTCCTGCAGCGAGCGGAGATCTGTATTTTAGTGCGGAAAATGTCCCAGAAGCCGAATTAAATATAGCAATTAAAGCTCCAGGCAGCTCTTGGGCATGTTAGAGATGTATCATTTGTCAGCATAGAGTTACAATTCCATATCTACATCGATCGAACATGTCCTCAAGGCTCTCATTAAGTCTGTCTTGAACTTTAACTACCACCGAGTGCAAAGGAATGGCGCTCAGCTGATGTGAAGCTGCGCGACAACGCTGCACTTTGTGGTTTCATGCGCCGACACATACCCATACTTGAGGGTAATTCAGGAGTGCCCCGGCATCACTTGCCTCTAAAAAAAATTAAACAACAACTCGAGGAGTTACAAAGCTGTTTCCTAACCTGCGTTCAGTTTGCTGTGTATGATAAACACTGTGGGGTGCAGCGTTCAATCACAGAGCAGTCGCCACGGCGATGACAGCACTGTGATTCACAGCGTCCTAAAAAAAGCTCCCTTGCTTTCCGTTGTCGAAACAACAAGGCAGACTCCCAGCTCTATAACATAACGAGTTTCTGATTTACATGTCGCTTAATGAAGCGATGAAACCATGGCGACAGCCGCGAGGAGCAAGCAGGTTCCATAAAAACTCAGGGGAAGAACACGTGTGCTCCAATCCTGAGGCACAAAGCGATTTCCTTTCAAAACCTCTGATATCTTTTCTTTTCATGTTTGTCTTCTGGTTACACAGTCTCTGTTATACGAGGCTGCTAATAAATTCACTGATCATCAAACATGACTTTGTCATTAATAGTTATTAAACAGTTCATTAGACACCTCGATGACCTCTGAGCTCTAGTTTTTCTTTTTGTTCTTCATTTTTATTTCAGTAGTAAAACTAAAAAACAACCCCCGAGCTTTGGGTCAACAGACAGACCCACTAACCACTGGACCACAGAGACAGTCCACTGCTGCTATTGTGGAGTTCGAGACACAGATGCTGAAAATGTCCCTGTCTGACAATGAGGAAGAATCCTTCAACAGATCCCTGGATCCACCACCAACATTTAACCATCTGCTCCTTGTCCCATGAGCAGCGTTTACTCAACATGAAATCCGTTCATTACTTCCTGAGTTATTTTGCTAACAGACAAACAAACAACCGGACAGACAGATAAACAGACAGGTAAAACAGGTAAAAAGGCCAAAACCAATCAAGACTGTACGATTCCAAAAACCCAAAGGTTGTATCGTGCTCTCATTTCGTCACAGAGCAGAGAGCTGAACTCCTCCACAGGATGTTTCTCTGAGCACACTGACAAACACAGTTTCACAAGCTCTGCTAACCTCACTTTGGAGCGACTGCAGAAACTGGGCTGGTTTTTACTACCGAAAAAAGCTCGCCTGCTCATAATGTCAGGTTCTGGCACATTTCCGACCTTTAATTTGAGGAGGGTGTTTCACAGTCACGAAACTGAAGGGAGATAATAGTGGGTGAAAGTATAGCTTGTGCCTGTGTGCAGGCGTGGAATATAATTAGCTTAATTTCAACGAAGCACTTGCCTGTGAGGTAAAGATGGGATCAAACTCTGCAATCAGTGGCAGAGCTGTGTGCGTAAAGCAATAGCAAAGGTCTCTGAGGTCCAAACGTGAAAGTAATGTCACTTTGATTTGAAACCTCTGATATCAGGTTTGCTCAGACACGTTCTGTCATTTCAAACAAAGCGAGAGTGTTTCTCTCTGTTTCTGTTGTTCTCTCCCTCCCCGTCGTTTTCTTTGTTTCATATTAACTGGTCGAGGCAGAAGGCCATCCATGTGTAGCCTTGGGTCTGAGGTTTCTGAGCCCTGTGAAAGAAGTTTTTCCCCACCTCTGACGCTGCGAGTTCATGAGAGGCGGAAATGAAACCATAAAATTAGGTACGCAAACGTACAAAAATAATATTACAATTTCATGTCCAGAATAGGATTCTAATCACAACGTTGGAAAAAAATGTAGATATACAGGATTATTTGGACAAAAAAGAATTATTTGGAAAATATCCTTTATAAGCCAATGGAGGTTCTGCACTCTGAAGATGTTTTTCCCCTAGTTTGTTACTTTCAGTACGATCGGAAAAGCTCTCAAGTGGAGAAGATGCTGTAGTTGTGAAACTAGAATTGGTAAAAGAAATCCAGGAGAAGGAAATACACAGTTTACTTGACACGGAATTTAAACCACCAGAGTTTCTTCTCTGTTGTCGACATCATCTGGTCGTGTCATCAGAAGTTATCAAAAACCCACACTAGGATTAAAGTTTCAGACCCCCAGAAAAATGATTCGGGAGAAAGATGGGACAAACGCTGTCACGGCTGCAACCGACAAGCATGTCATTAGGGTCAGGGAACAAGTGTCATCATGGTCTAAATAAACCAGATCATCCACCCCAGACACCCTCCTCCATCTGTGGCCGTTAGCGCTTTATAATGACACAACCTGACTTCCTGCCGTGTTCCTTTCATGATTGGACCACAGGAGGGTTTTGTCCCCACTGAGATTGTGGGAGAAGTGGAAGCAGCAGCCCCTGGTTTGTTTTAGAGCAAACTACTTAGCAGTGATTGAATTTTAGATCAAGCACGCAGGTCAACATGTACAAGAAATGACAAATCTCCCTGTCAAGCATCACGGGCGACGTGCGTCAAACGTGGAGCAAAAGAAACTTGACCAACTCATTAAAAAAACAGTTGGCTGAAACATAAAATCGAGTCAGATCACAGCGAGCTTCTTCCGGCGACCAGCGCGCGCCGCCCCTTCGTTCCCTGGGGTCATGTCCACTTCTTTGAAACTGTCTGTGTTTGTGAATGTTTTTGGGAGGCCTTTGCTAAAACTACAATTTCTGCTGTTTATCTTGGGAGGAACAGTCTTCAGCGGGAGTTTCCTTTCATCTCTATTTACTGAAATCATTGCAACGTAGCAAAGAGGTCAGACGCCCCAGGATGGTGTAAAAATTAGTGGACCGGGCCCAGACCAGTTCCGGCGGTTGAGTTCTAGGCCGCTGCAACATGTAGTTACATTTCTGTAAACAGGCTCCGAGCGCTGATTCACGGCTGAAGTATAAACCATAACATGACCCAGAGGCTCGGAGCTGAATGAGCCGATAGCAACGAATTCGGTCCTTCAAAGTTCAATAAAACGAAACCATGAAAGACGTGCGTTCCATCAAAAAACTTCACATCGCCGCTTCAAAAATAAAGGCATTGATGTTTGAGCAAATCATTAGTGGAGGCAGACATAGATCTTTTAGAAAGGATTATTTTACATGTCAGACCACAGCTAAAGAAGTTGCAGACCAACATTTGGCTCGACGACTGAGACGCACACAGCAGCACCAGCGTCCTTTTCATGTTTCTATGTTGGGGGAAAAACATTCGATCACATGTTCTGCCCCTTTATTAAACAGCCATAAAGCTGCCATTGCTGTCGGAGTTTCCAGACACAGTCTGAGTCCACCTGTCTGTCTGCCATGCGATGGGATCCAAGCAGCAGCTACACACAGTTTTATTCAACCGCAAGTTTTTGCGATCTGACCAAAATGTGACTCGACCAAATGTAAACACCATAGCAGGGGAAAGTGCACCAGTATTAGTACTATAATTCTCCCGTCCTTCACCACAGGACCTCAAACTTCCACATTTGGAGATTTTGTTTGAAATACAGAACTGCAAATAGCTGAGGAAAACACCAGTTGGAAAGTCTTCAAAGTCTTCAGCTCTGTGTTTTTCAGTCAGCTGCGTTCACCTTGCACCAAGCAGACTTCACGGTCCAGCTCCGGCGCAGCGGCATCACCGAGAAACACGTATCCTTATCGTCGAGGCCTTGAAAGCTAAGGCCGTAACCTATTTAAGTGGTATTTACAGTAGCTGCGCGATGCAAGAGAACGAGATTTTAAGGGCGTTATAGTGGAGATTAACAGCAGCTCTGTCAGGAAAAAAGGTCAGAGACCCAAAATAGTCATCAGACCTGTCCTAGAAAGCTCTCCAGCAGCGTAGCTGTTAACCCTGCGCGGGCTATGACGGAAGCGCAGCGCTCCACCGGGAAGTGACACGACAATTGCTACGTTGAGAAGGGACGTAGGGAAAGTTCTACATGTGGATCAGCCTGGTTAACAGGTCTGCAGCCGTGGTCACGTTAAGACAGCTGCTCTGCGCCCAAATTACAGAGCACAATGACTCACACGCTTTCTGTGTTTAAGACAACTTGGCCGTGCTTGGGAAGAGACGAGACGAGCCCTGACAGCGTCGCAGCCTCTCCACAGAGAAACGGCTGCTTCATTAACATGAAGCCCTTTTCTTTTCGCCTCTGCGGCGTTGACCCTGTCGGCTCACCTTGAAGAGTGTCGGCCCTTGTGCTGATGATCGAGACTGAAGTCCAGGCCAGACCAAAGGTTTGAGGCACAACACACCGGTGTCGGGGCTAGAAGTTCCGGAGGTTTCTACCTGAAATGGTGACATGTACCCACGTGACATACGCAGCTACAAACATGCTAACACACATGCTAGCTTTTGAACAGAGGACGAGAACGAGGCACCAACTAACGGAGGCCTGAAATGCTACTGGCTAGGTTGAGTCCTCCGTTGGGTTTGTTGTGCCGCTCTGCTTGACGTCACGTTGCAACACGCCCGTTGCTGTAGAACGTCAGCAGTTTACGTGAGGTCGCAGTGACGTGGGGTCCCAGCTCGGCGCCTCACAGTGAACTGGACTGTTGCGGGACGGTTCCGTTGCGAGTGGATTCACGTAGTTGCACGTTGCGCTTGGAATCTTTGGTCACGGAGTAGGGGTAGGTGTAATTTGAACGTTGCATTCACAAAAATGGCCGACGTGTTTACGAGGGTAACATAAATCATCTGGACCCCACAAGGTGCCATTGTGAATTTGATTCATAACATTTCACAGCTTTAATCCACGTAATGCCACTGACTTGCATACCTCATTTAACAAAACCCAGACAGGATTCAGCCCATTACACGTCCGAACTATAAACCACGCCGCTGAGAAGTTTTACTAGAAAAGAGCATGTAAAAAAAACTTGTCAGGTCGACACCCTGTGGAAGAGCCACAGCGTTACTTTCTAAAAAGAGTTTTCTCCAGCTCATTTCACTCAAATACTCAGCTCCTTCAGAGACTCACTCAACCAAAACTCTTTGTGGATACAAAACACTTGTGTCCTGCAAACATCCATGTTATTTCACTGTGTTCCTGCTGCAACTTCTGAGGAAATGTCCACCACACACAACACAGCTGGAATCAGCCGGTGAGGTTTTGAGACTTGTTCCTTTGTGGTGAGTCAGGAATTATCCTGGACCCCTGGCTGGGTCAGACAGCTTTCCATTTCCACCACTGGATGAGGCCTCTGATCAAGTTCACAAGCATCTTCACCTTCTACGTCATCCATCATCTTGAAAAATATAATTAGTAGCCAACCATCAACTTGAAAACCCATTAAAATGAAACCTCACTCTGCGGCTTCTCTTCATGATTTATTCTCGGATCTTCTTGTGTCTGTGGATCACCAATAACAAACTGCATGTGCGGAGAGCTGCTCGTCTGGATGACTGGGAGTTTGTGCCCCCGCCAAGGAGGTTATGTTTGTTTGTTTGTCAGTCTGTCTGGCGGTCAGCAGATTACACAGACACTACCGGGTCGATTACCAGGGGGTTTTAATGAAAGGAGGAAGCAGGAGACGGAGGAATACGGCTTTTTCGACTTGACAAGTACCGTACGTCGGTGACTTCAGCGGAGTCTCACTCAGCAGTGAACATCACGAGCGGCAAAGCGGCTAGTTGGTCGCATCTGTATCTCACTTCTGATGTCTCAAACCAGAACGTGCGACCGCAGCTGATGGTCTGAGTGTGAACTGACGCGTTTCTGCCTTCGGACTCCTTCGACAGACCTGTGGCGCCACACAGACATGTGAATCCATGTACAGTTGGTGGAAATGTTGGATTAGGTCGCAGTTGTGTAACGACAGCATTGGCTTTGCATTTCCATGTTGCTAATGCTACGGAGCCACTCTCTTCCAGATCAATAACCTCTCATTTTATGTTTGTTTTTATTCTTGGGCAAACTGAGATGCTCCGGTTGTTCCCGCTGCCAAGATCTAATCCAGCCTCGGACCACAAGGGTTCTGGATTGCGAGTTTGTAGGAAAACTAAATTGATGGTTTTCCACCTCTATTTTGCATCATTTCATTCACGAATGTTGAAGTAAATCATAGCTCGCCATCTGTGCCCTGCAATCGAGCCAAGTCCGTAAAATGAGAAAAATGAGGGGGAAAATGCTCCGTATCAAAGGTCCCCTGTGGTGTTTTTGACAACCAGCAACGTAACGGAGAAAAGGTGTTTTCATGGCCACTGTTTATTGTATATTGTCAGTGTATGTTTGGTTTCCCTCCTGTTCAACCTGGAATGAGAAAAACTCCTCACAACTGTCCATATTTCAGAGTTTCTGATGAACTGAATTCAAACACATGAGACTTTAAATACATTTGGTTCGATTTTCTATCGGTAAAATCTGCCTTTTTCCTTCATTTCAGGATGAACAAAGTGAGGATTTTCACTGGACCTGCTTTTTGGAACGAGCCCCTGATGTGTTGCACCTGAGTTTCTTCTGAGTTTCTTCCTTCTCTCCCTTGTGTTGTTTCAGCCAATCAGCGCTCTGCTTCGCCTCACACGCTCTCACCTGTGTCTCGTCTGCTTGCCCTGTTCAGTGTGTATTTAATCTGTGTTTCTCGTGGGTCTCCTTGGTTTGTCCGTGTGCTGTGTATGTGTTTGGTGTTGCTGCCCTTTGTTTTCATCGTGCTGCTTGTGTTCTCAGAGTTTTTTGGTTTTGGGTTCTCTGTTTTGGATAGTTGTTTTTTTTTTTTCTGCCCCTCTGCGCCTTGAGTTCTCCTTTGTCAAACCCTGTTTTATTTGCGCCCACGCACGTTGTGGTGATTTACATGAAAACAATGACACAGCACCAACTGCTTTCTCGTGGCTGAATGATAAACCTGCTCGAAAATGTTGCTTGCTGACAGAACAACATAATCATTTGTTTCAACGTGTTTTGGAGTTTTGTGTGTTATGATTACTGTCATTAAGTTTTTTTACTAGAAGTCCAAATTATATAATGTTTGTTTATGTTATATAATGTGGACCGGGTCCCGTTTCACCATAGTGAGGAATGTTGTGGCTCGGGTCGGAGTATCAGCCCACACAGCGTCCATCGGCCAAGTCGACCTCCTGGAACCACACCGGACGGAGTCTCGACATTGTCCTTTCGGCGTATTGTACGCTTAGCTGACTTCCTGTGTCTGCGTACGCAAAGAAAGCACGAGGAGCGATGTGTTAATTGCGTGGCGTGAACAAAGAGTTTCAGGCGGTGACCGAACATAGCAACACTTTAGTCTCTCCACAAGTCATTATGGTAAAGTACTAACTCGTTCGGGCGAGTGAGGTGACATTGTCTTACATAAACTCTTTGTCTGTTGGTCGTCGCTGCCGTTTGAGGTGCCGCATTCCGACGGCATTAAGTGTTTACGTCAAATGTAATGACGTGTGTCTCATCATAAATCCACCTCTGCTCTAATCCAGGTTGCTTTTTTTTTTTTTTTTTTCCCTGGCATTTGTTGTGAAATGGCTGATGCTGCCTGATACAGACGGTGAAACCTGAAATTTTCTCTCTTGATGTCGTGGATTAGTCATTATCCTTAAATACAGGACTCCGCCACCTACACTTAAGCCCTGAAAAATCCCATTAAGGTGGTTTTATGTAACTTTGATATCTTTAAATTGCAATAAGCAGATACGTAGGCGGCTGCCGTCTGCTCAAATGGAACAAATTTTAGCCTGGTGATTTATTGCGAGAAAGAAGTTTTTTTTGTTTTTTTTTTTGCCAGAGCTTATGACGAACACATATGTTTATGATCATATGACCCTTTTGACTTTCCATGCATGTCTTAGATTGACTTGCTGAGGATTTTTTTTTTTGTGGCCTCTGCAACCCTGAAACTTTTCTGGGCTAAAGAAAGAACATGAAATCTGCCTCTAAGCTGCCGCTGACTCAGACTTTTCCAGAAATAAACTTCGGAAGCACAATCAAATCTCAACAGCTGCGATAAGCTCACACTTTGCTTGGTTGACTGACAATAACTGACTTTCAGAAATGTGTTTAATGGCAGCAGCTGATCATATCACAATAAGCACACTTCAACTATTTTAAACATCCGCATGTAAGAATAATGGTTCTTAAACGGTCCTTCAAAAGACCTTGCAGCTTCGCAAATAAGCATCACTGACTGAAAATAAAAAAAACAACTCCGGGACCATGTGTGTCCGATCGGAGCCAGCTCACAGTCGCCACTTCTCCCACCCACTGAAGTCCACAAGAGGAGACGGAGCTAACTCGGCTTTGGTGCGGCCCTCTGGTGTCGCTGCGGCTCCGTCGTGCAACGGTGGTTGATTTTACAGTGTCCGCACTGAACGCGGAATGAAACTCCAGATTTTTTTTTTTTTTTGCTGCCCCCATTACTTTTACACAGTGTCCTGGAACACGTTGTCGTATGAACCCGTTTCGCACCGTCAGTTCGCATCTCCCGATCTGTTTTCGGTTCGCAGGGCAAACAGCACATTACACCTGAAAGTCCCGTTCCTCCTCCAAACGTACCACTTTCCTTCTTTTCTGGGATTTCACACTGGTGACCTCCCAGGCTTCACCACCTACGGCTGCCGCCACAGTTTTCCAGTTCCTTTTACACTTCCGGCTCCATTTGGGTCCATGTTTGTTTTTTAGGACCCTGTAATTTCCCCACCAATCAGTCACACGGGCCCCCATCAAGTCTGCCATTCATAAAGTTTAAAGTAGCTCTTAGTGGTCCGAGGAGTGTACTGGAACATCAAATTTGTATCCCAGCCGTGATGGTGTATCTTTAGCAGTTGCCTAACTCACGTGCTCGGTTTGGTCCCCTTACATCAACTGCCAATTATGTTCTCTTCTTGGGTGTGGGTTGAGGCTCGGTCAGCATGGTGAAGAAACCAGAAATATCAATTCCCCGGCAGTGAAGCGAAGAAAAAACAGGCAAAATGCGAAAAACCCTTCGCCCAACGCTGTTATCATTCTCGATTACAGTCACTAACGTTGCCAGTAGCAGCGTCGAGTCGAACCTCTGGGGACGGGAGTGAAGGCTGTGGGCTGCTCTGAGATACGGATTAAGGCCCGAAAGCAGAATGTCCTCCACAGACAGGTCCGGCGAGGAAAATGTGCGCTGTCACAGCTTCCCATACTTGGTTAAAGGGCTCTTGTCGGCCGATCTGAAACATTTTACGACGTCTAACGCGTGACGTGACGCGAGCGGCTGTGCAGCTGATGTTTGACCGCAGCAGCGCGTTCGGGTGTGTCTCATAATGTCATTTGCTTACTTCTCTAAATTCGGCAGAAACGCTTTGTGTCCAGGCTGAAGCGCGTAAAGAGACGTGACACTGGAGCGTTTTTACGCCTTTTTACAGCGAGGGGCTTTTGAGGGGCGATCTAACAGCCAAGTAACGTCATCGCCCTCGGTTCGAAGGCTGTTAACATGATTCCTGGTGGTTATTACGATGAAGCCGGCTGACCACATCAAACTCCTGCGCTACTGTAATGAAGTGAGCAGCGTGTGCATGGCTGCACCCTTTCACAGCCTCCGATTCCTCCAGTAGGAGCATAGGCGTGTTTAGAAAATAACAAATATGCTGCAAGGTTATAAACAACATCCAAATTACACTGTTAAGTCGAGTGTTGCTCAAGCCAAAGTACACTTTGGTTCCAGGACGCAGCGCTGCCTCATGACAGACTCACATGCAGAGGCAGCTTGTTGTTCTACCCAGAAAGATGAATCATTGTTCTCAGGACTAAAAATGGCAAAAGCTCTTTTACAGTGGTTTAGCCATGTTTGAAAGCATAAATAAACTGAAAAGATTTGGACCTTTAAGCATATAAAACTGTAACTCCACCCTCCCTTGCTCTGTCATTTCATCTAATTCGGACCCAACCTGGCTTCATGGGGCACAAGTATAGCGAGTTGTATATTATATCTCTGAGATATACAGCACTGGTGGAACACTCGCTTGTAATTCAATCGGAATTAAAAGCTGCTGCCTGCTGGCAAGGACAAGGACAAACATAATTCTACTCTGCAGATAAAACAAGACAGAACATGCAGAGTCAATATGAAAAATGCGACTAGCAACATCTCCGATGTCATTCTCTTGCCGGAGCCACGCAAATCACGTACAACGCAACATTTCTACGATCACACGGCCTCAGGTGGGTCGTATGTGCCTCCGGTTCCAGCTGTCAGCCTTTAATTGGTCATGAAATGTTCAATTTACATGACGTTCTATTTGAGAGGAAGAGCAGACCTTAACAATACTCAGCAAACACAATTAAGTCTTACGAGCTGGGGAACGTAGCACTTAGGAAAATTACAGATGATTGGGTCTAATTTACCCCAAAAAAAAGAAAAGAAAAAGAAAAGAAGAAGAGAGTTGTAGAATCTTTCATTATATTCCCGGTGAATTCACAGTCACGTGTTTATAAATTTCCATCGTCACCTCTGTGGGCTGGAGAGAAAATAAACGTTCCCTTGTTCAGGAAGATGACGGATGGGATACAGAGCAACCTACACATTCGTTCATGGCTACTTGTGTGTTTTAGAGCATGTGATTATTTGGGTGTATGCATTTCCTATGTGGCTGGGCTGAAATGGAGAAATTACAGTTGGAGGATCTTAAACGTTCGCAAGGCCAGGTGGAGGACGAGGGAGAGGTATTACTGGAGCTGATTATTGAGAAAATACAGCATCATGACAGAGAGCAGCCGTAATTGGTGAAATTGTAGCTCTCTGATGATGTATATGTCCTGCGAGGACCAAAAATAACAAGTGACCACAGGGACATGAAGCCCCGCCGTCGCCCCCATCTCAGCAGCAGCAGCAGCAGCAGCAGCAGCAGCAGCAGCAGCAGCAGCATCTCCAACAGTAAAACCTGCCATCTAGTGTCTAAACATCATCACTGCACACAGCAGCCTGGAACCCAGCCCAAATGTCTTTTCCAGTGAATCCTTTTATAGCTTTATTAGCTGTTTTTGAGGGAGAAACAAAAATACACGACGTGAGAATCATGAAATATTGGCCGAAATCAGAACCAGTCTGTTTTTATCATTCTAATCATTATCCACCATCATGACAAGCTGACCAAATGATGTGTAATGAACTAAAATATGGAACAGCTATGAATACTGTAAATGGTGCAGTTACTTCAGGAATAAACAGACTTGTAGTAGTTTGCGTGTGAAGCATCTAAGATGTCCGGTATCTTTTGTTCATCATATCTTTCAGCACCATTTCCCTTGTTTACCTTGTCCCAGCCGCCTCAGAGGCGTCAGGAAAGGTAAATGGCTCCACAAGTCGGCTGGACAACATGTAAATTTGGAGACGGGTCTGGAACTGCACAAACTCAATGCCGGCTTTGTGAAATACAGGTGCCACAACAAATCTGATATTTTTTTCTTTTTTTTTCACCTAGATCTGTGGTGACTATTTTCAGGTGTCTTATTTTTACAGTGGGAGTCTCCACACTATTAAATAGACAATTTAAATTCATTGAAAAAGTACCTTTTTCACATTTTATCTATGTTCTTTGACTTTTTCTCTTTTGCTTAAAAATCTTCCTGTTCTGAAAAAGAAAAAGAAAAAAAAAGTGATAATCATGTGTCTGGATATTCAAGACATGGAGGCACCCTGATGTGACATGCCTGCTTTGGGCAGATCTGTCTGTTAATTACAGCCTAGCTTTGGGGAGGGAGGTACTTGTGTGGTGGGGGCATTTTTTTTAATGATGCGACGGGTAGATATGGTATAAATACTCACAAGGCTGATCTGGAAAGCAGCATATCCTCAGTTGTGCTCCTACCCTAAGGATATACAGCAGCACCAGAAGCCTACTGGTGCTGAAGAGATTGTTTTTCTCCCTTTGGATGCCGGTATGTTTGCTCTCTTCTTCTGGCCAAGAAGCTCCATCACTGGGTCTGACTGGGCCTTCACTGACAGTTATGGAAGGGAAATAGTTTTTGACGTCTACAAATGCAGGATTGTTTGACAGTTTTTGAGCAAAACTAAACTTTATCCTATTTTTCTTTTAACTTGGGATAGTTTCTGTGCAGCATAGAGGGAAGTTTCTAAGCTCCATGAAATAACTTCTGGAAAGAAAGGCTGTCTTTTGCTCCTTAAATGTGATTGCACTGACTGTCTCCTTGTCGCTCTTGCAGGTTTGACTTGGGAAGATGGACTTACGAGTAGCCAGCATCCTCCTCCTCATGGTGGCTTTGGCCGCAGGCCATGGGGGCTATGTGGTGAAGAAGGTGATGAAGGCCCCTCAGTACCAGCCCTACAAGGGGGGTAAGACAGAACACGTTCCCTCTCTCCGTACAATCTCTATCTCTATATGATATAGCCAACCATCTTATGATGGCTGTTTCTTACCTTGGAGTCTCCAAAAAGCCCCAGAGCATCTGCATTTGACAGATGCTCTCCTCCAGAGGAGCGTTCTACCTTGAAAAACAAACTCCACCTTGCGCTGCCTCAGACTGGAGCTCTGATTGGCTGCAGGATTCTCCAATCACACAGTGCATTTAGATTTTGGCTTTTGTACTCAGCTCAGCGAGGCTTTGCAGTTTTACTTTTCTTGAGAGCAAGAGCACTGCTTGTATGCAGTATTGTGCGTTCTTTTTCTGCTTTTTATTTAAGTTTTCATATCCAGGCAAATTCCAGCATTTTAAGAACAAATATGTTTTTTTGTTTGCATATTATATTATGAACATAACACATTCTGTCTCTTGTGTTATTTATCGTAAATTTATAATTTTGTTGTTGTGTAATGAGTAAATATATTTATTATGATATATATTTAGAGACTACTGCTAGTTCAACAATTCTTCACACTTCTTCTATTCTGACAGTGATCATTTTTCTTTTTTATTTTGAATGCACTTTTATGGGGGGAAAAAAATAAATACAAAAATAAAATTAAATACAAAAATGAAAAATACTATTTTCATTTAGTGGCTGTTAGACGCCTATTTTTAGTGACTGACAATTGGAGTCCAGCAGTGTGGTTCATTTGGGTGTGCCTGCTTAACACACAACTACAAACATCTGTTCGACGTTACACAGACTACAGACAGCACGTGCCCACATAGAATATCAGATGATTTTTCTTTTCTCTTTCTTTGCTCCTTTGTAATTCGAAGGATTTCCATGTTTATTTGCAAGACTAAAGATTTATAGCATCAGTACTTTATGGTATCCCTTGCAGGGATAAAATATTTTAATACATCTGGAATTTCTTTCTTGCTCATGAGCGACACATTTGCATACAGTTTGAGTAGAGACAGTGAGGTAGGAGACTAGTGTCGACATAGGTGCAGCTCTGCAGCAGGTTTACGATTCGTGGCCCGAACAAACTAAACATGACAGATTCTTTTTATCAAAGCTTCACACGTTAGTATGATGTAAGGTGTGCTTCTGATTCACTGATGATCATTTCCTCTGACATTTCACAGTTGTGGCTGGTGAGCCTGGTGCTCCTGGTGAGCCAGGCCCAGAGGGCCCCCCTGGACCTCCTGGCCCCCCTGGTCAGAGTGCTGTAGGTCATCCTGGAGCTCAAGGCCCCCCTGGACCCCAAGGACCTCCTGGACGCTCCATTGCTGGCAAGCCTGGAGCCCCAGGTGGACCTGGCAAACCTGGTTACCCCGGAGCACCTGGCGAGAAGGGAGACACTGGTGCTACTGGCCCTCAGGGAGCAAGAGGTGCTCCTGGAGCAACTGGAAGCCCTGGACCTGCTGGCCTCTCATCTACTGGCAAGCCCGGACCCTCAGGTCTTCCTGGAGCAATGGGACCTAGAGGAGAGCCTGGTCTGAAAGGACATCCCGGTGTTCCTGGCCTGCCAGGTCAAAAGGGTGATAGAGGGGTGGGAGTTAGTGGACCTCAGGGTGCAACAGGAGCTAGGGGACCCATGGGACCAGCTGGAGCCCCAGGTCAGCCTGGAGTTGGAAAGCCAGGGAAATCAGGTATGCCTGGTGAGCCAGGAAAGTCAGGTAGCCCAGGTAGAGATGGTGCACCTGGTTCCATGGGACCACAGGGACCCAAGGGACACACTGGTGCCCCTGGTGTAGGTGTTGCAGGTAAACCAGGTGAGAATGGTGCCCCAGGTATGCCTGGCCCAATGGGCCCTAAGGGTCACCAAGGACCTGCTGGAGCCCCTGGGGCCCCTGGAGTCCCAGGATTTGGAAAGCCTGGTGCAAATGGAGAGAGGGGAGAGAGGGGATTTACAGGTGCCACTGGTGCCACAGGTCCAAAGGGTGAGCAGGGTCCAACTGGATATACTGGTGCTACTGGTGCTACTGGACCCATGGGTCCTGTTGGGCCTCAGGGTGCAACAGGCGCCCCAGGTGAGACTGGCGCTGCTGGCCCTAAAGGTGACACCGGTGCAACTGGACCTCAGGGACCCAAGGGACACAAGGGAGATCAGGGACCACAAGGGTTCCAAGGTAAACAGGGTTATCCTGGCCCAGCTGGTCCTGCTGGAGCCAGAGGAGCCACTGGAGCTACAGGTGAAAAAGGTCACCTTGGTGCTCCTGGTAGCCCAGGTGCCCCAGGTGTTCCAGGCCCCGCCGGACCCAAAGGTCTGCCCGGCCGTGCAGGTGAGCCAGGTGCCTCTGGCTCTGATGGCTCACCAGGTCCCAGAGGCGCTACTGGTCCCCAAGGACCCGCTGGTGCTCCTGGCCTTAAGGGACACCCAGGTCTCCCCGGAGCTCCTGGCCCTGCTGGCATTACTGCTAAGGGTGTTCCTGGACCTCAGGGTCCCCCTGGTCTCCCTGGTGACTCTGGTGCTGATGGAGAGCCCGGTCCAGCTGGTCCTCCTGGTCCCCCTGGTCCTCCTGGTGAGGTTGTCTTTGAGAAGGGTATGGGTATGGGAATGGCCGAGGTTATGGTCAAGGCCCCCATGTCTGCATTCACCGCATCTTTGGCCACCCCCTACCCCGCTGCTGGCACCCCCATTAAGTTTGACCAGATTGTGTACAATGCCGAGAATCACTACGACCCCGACAGTGGCATTTTCACTTGCCAGATTCCCGGAGTTTACTACTTCTCATACAGCATCCACGTAAATGGTGCTCATGCCCTGGTGGCTCTGTACAAGAACGGTCAGCCCGTTATGTTCACTTATGATGAGTACAACAAGGGCTTCCTGGACCAGATGTCCGGCAGTGCTGTTCTTTTGCTTGATGAGCAGGACACAGTCTATGTCCAGATCCCCGATGAGGAGGCCAATGGCGTCTTCGCTGCCGAGAATGTCCACTGCTCCTTCTCTGGTTTCCTCATTGCTTCAACGTGATACGTTGATACAGCAGTTACCAAAAGCCAACCAACTAAATTTGCAATCTATTTCTCAAACTAAAGTAAACTCCCTGTTCATTTTTCCCTCAACTCAACAGGCAGGCAGTTCACTCTCTTCTTTGAGGAATAGTAGCATCTCGACTTGAAATCTACAAGAAATAGGTGCTTAGAGGAAGGAAAACTAATTTATGAAAACCGATGATCAGGGATGGGGAAAGCAATTCGCAAAATTACCAGTGAGCTTTTGAAATGGAGACAGCATGTGAAATTGAAGTGTTGCGTCCTGACTTCTTCTTTTCCACTCTTTTCCTCTAATAATGACTTCAACTGGTGATTCTTACCTTCGTGTTTGTCTGTCTTGTTTGTTTTTGTACAACCTTTTTTTGTTGTTTGGGCGACCATAACCTTATTAAAAGTACACAAATATTTTCTGTGCAACATGTCTTAGCTGTTGTCCTTGTATGTGACTTGAATATTGTGAAATGGTAATGGTCAAATTGACCATTATAATGACATAAGTAACCAGAATATTGTCATACAAACACAAACTGTTTACCATCAACATCGTTATATCCCTGAACATGCATTATGTCATGTAAAACATAATGACTGAAATAAAAGATGTCTTAAGAAATGTTTTGTCTCAGGCACACTTTTTAAATTACCCAGGTGACCTTTTCAAACAGAATCAACATTAAACAGCAGTCAAATAAGTCATGAATTAAACAGTCATGGCTACCTGACCACTAATGCGTTCAGCAACACTTGAACGTACGAGTTTCACAGTCAGTGGGTGTGGTGTTGGTTGAGCTTTGCAAAAAACAGTATACACCACAAGATCTAGTCCGATTGATGTCGTGGATATCGACATGATCATGTACACATAAATAATGACTTTGACATTGATACTATACGATGACAATAAAACTGTTACTAAATATTTCAATGCGTCATATAAGGAAAAGTATACAACTTGAATATTATTTTTCTTTTTTCTTTTTTTTCCAGAGCTACTGCATATAAATTATCATAATCAAGGTTTGTAGGTTTGTCTGTGGCTTCAACTTTTAATGCCTTATGAAAATATGTGGAGGTAGAGACTATGAATGACACTGTGACATTGAGGGTGTTCCTTATACCTCAGTGATCCATGTATGAATATGTTCGTGGCTCTTTTCGTTGCACAGCAGCGTCTGTCAGCAGCATGTGTGAGTGCGAACAGGGGACTGAGACACTATACAGGGATTATTAGTTTACCATCAGGTCATTTACTCACAGGCCCATAACTGTGACGTGACCTCAACTCCACAAAATATAACATCAGATAATGCTGATTAAAAAGGTGTCCAACTCCATTTTCTTGTCTCCTGAAATGTGCTTGCACCTTATGGAATGACATAAAATGGAAATGTGAGATGGACTTATAGTGCGCCAGTGTGTATGTATGTACCACCGGTCCCTGAGCTACACTGAAGCAGAAAAGCGGAAGTCTTGCGATGCTCTGCGGCCGCTGGATGCCAGCTCGGCAGCCAAAGTTTACAAAATCTGCTCTGCCATGCGAGTCAGAATATGGGTGTGCTGTAAATAGGTAGCGTGTGGGATAAGGGACAGGGATGGTCCTCTGGTCGTTTGATCTTCTCTGGGAGG